>BPLR01015151.1:0-158203 GCA_021605095.1 Caerostris extrusa
AAACAATATACATATTAAATTATATTAAAAGTTAAATTTTTAATTACAATTTTGTAAGTGCGAATGCATTTGTTTAGTGTAATTCGCTCATTTATCGCAGTGTCAGTATTGAACAGCGTCTATGGAGCTCAACATCATAAATACGCTGACTTCAGCACACGCGCATGAAAATACAATTTTCTTCTTGGACGTTTAGAAATGCTTTCTCTCAAAGGCAGAGTTAATTGTTTCTTAACTTTGTGAGCATGTTCTTTAAAGCTGATATGTTTATGACGTTGAGCTTCACAGACGCTACTGAAATCAGAGACACCGATCCATGAGAGAATGATAATATGATTCATGATTATATATTAAAAATTGATTATGTGACAAAATGTTATCCCAAGAACCACTGCAGGACTCCACTTTAGAGACGATTGAATCAGATTAAAGTGTCCAACAATCTCAGTCAGCAACAAGAATATCAAACAAATCTTTAATTTAATTTCGTATAAACATAAATGAATTTATTGTTTTAAAACATTCTAAAAAGTAATTACTATAAATAATAAATAAACTATGTTTAGTAACAATATAAAATACTTCAGTCACTTATTATTTGTCGAAACCAAACAACTGTAATTCAAAGTTTCTTCGATAAAGGATTTAATTTAAAGTTAGTTAAAGACGCATTTTAATAGTAAAAGAAATATTTCACCAAATCTGCGCAACTCGCTTGAATAGTTACTGTTCCATTAAGCATTTGAATTTTTGCGTGTTTGAATAATTAAATCCTGTGTTGGTTGTATATAAAATAAATGATTTTTTTTCAAACCTGCACGATTCCAACTCCTTTATTCTTGTTATTCTTAAACTACTTTTCTGAATTACAACTGAATTGAAATAGTTAACTGTATTATTGTGTTTGCCTTTATCAAACATTTAATTTTAACTAGTTTAATCAATCGGTCAGACATGCATTACAAATTAAAATATTACTTTCTTGTATTTAAACATATATACTAGTATACATATAAAAGTTTCTATACTTAGATAAAAAAACTAATTTTATTTCATCTTCAAACTAAACTAATACCTTATTTAAATATTTATATATCATTATCACCATCGTCAGTGGCTTAAAGGGTATTCTGAACCACTACAAACATGCATGGCTCAGCCGTGAATTGAACCTGAAACCTGTGGCACCTTGCGCCCAGTATATCAAGTGTGCCGCCAACAATATATCAATCTATATATATATGTGTGTGTTTTGGGAATAACGGTACTGGAAAATTTTTAAATAAATATGTACTAGTTTATTAGTTTGTTTTGAAGAAGAAATAAAATTAGTTTTTATCTAACTATAGCATTTTTTTTTTTTTTCTAATAAATTATCCATTGTTTTTACGTAACATAGCTAAACGTTAAACGTACTTAACGTAAACGTATAGTAAAACGTAACGTAACGTATAGTTAAATGTAAAGGGCAGTTTTTCTTTTTATTGGCTGTATCATTTTATTTCAGCTTTTTTTTTTGTAATTTCCCTAGTGAAAATGCTACGAGCTTCTGGACTATAGGTTCGAAATCCGATATCGAACTGAAAGTTCTTGTGTCTTCACGGGAGAGCGCAGATATAAATCAGTAAGACCAGAAATCCGTTAGCCACATGCGGCATAGCCATCAGTCACGCAAATGCGGCATAGTTTCTCTAAAAATCCTCTCGAAAAGCACTGTCCTCCTTCTTCAGCTACTTAGAGCCAATTCATATTTCTACCTATGGGCGCTCCATCCACAACAGGAGCTTCCCCTTTCCCTCCATCCATCAGTAGATGAGTAGATTACTCATGAGATGTCCTGCAGGATACTGAGGATGAGACAGGATACACATTGTTTTATACCAGTACCTTTTATAATGAGCATAGAGGTGGTTGAAAGGACATTGAGCTTGAAACTATGAGTTCGAAACCTGATATAATACAGTAGAACCTCTATAAGTCGAACTTCAAGGGCGACGCTGAATAATTTGAGCTATAGAGTTTTCGACTTATGGAGGATTTCGACTTACGCTGATTTTCAAAGGAAATAGTTCGACTTGTAGAGGTTTATATTCCTTCTAACACTTTTTGAGACAGAGAGATAAAATAAATAAAAATTTAAGTTACAGAAAATGAACATGCTTATTTGCAACTTAAAAGTTATATTACTACAATAAAAAACAAAATAATTCCTGCTTAAACCATCTAAGTAGGCACTCCTCCAAGCCGGGAAATTCTGCAATTCGTTGTCTTTTGCAGGACAAACTTTTACCGTTTTCAATTTTTTTTCATGATATCCGATTCTTTTTTATTATTGTTGACAGAGTCACTCAATGGCAGGTCAAATTGTTTAGCAACGTCTTTCTTCTTTTGACAACTCTTCACAACTTCAAAATTTTCTGCGAGAGTCAAAGTTTCAGGTTACGCTTCACAGCACTCATTTTTTAACAATATTATACTGTTGTTAAAATAGATGTGTATTGCAGTAAAACCGAACTACTTCTGATATTTCTGCAATCGACAACAAAATATAAATCAAACTTTGCTAGTGTTCGAGATACAAAGGTCTATTTTTTTCGAGTTAGGAGGAAAATATATACCAAAATTGATTGTGGGGATTGACTAATTATTTCGACTGATAGAAGGTTGAAATTTCGAGTAATGGAGGTTTTGGGGCTTGAAGGGAAGGGACAAAAATATTTTCAAGTTTTGGAGGTTTTCGACTTATCGAGGTTCGACAAAGACGTTCTACTGTATATCGAAACGAAAGTTCTTGTGTCTGCATGGGACATAGACGAGATGAACCAGTAGGTTTTTGAAATCCGTCCACCACATTCAAGTAGAAAAACGGAAGTACCTCCAACAGTACAATATTTAGAGTTCATTCAAAACTACAGTGACGCATTGTAGGTTTAGAATTTAGCAACCAATGTATTGCTTCCTGAATAACTTTGAATCTGTTACAGTTCTGACTTTCTTCTGAAAGATTTACGACACCCATCAGGAGAGATGTCATACTGCAATTACATCACTAAGTCTAATTTCGATTGAGTCAAGGGCATAACATTTTGCATGATGACTTTTGAGTCTTATTCTCAACAAATTGCACGCAATAATAAAATCATCATTTTTGATATATTTAACTAAAACTACTTATTATTTGAAATTAATAAGTAGTTTAAAATTAAATTTTAAAATTAATTTGCAGTAAAGCCAAACTACTTCTGATATTTTTGCAATCGACAACAAAACATAAAATCAAACATTGCTAATGTTCGAGATACAGAGGTCCAATTTTTTTTATCATTAATGAATTAAATTTTAAATCATTAATGTTTCAATAAATGTTGAGATTCAAATAATCTAAAACGCTTGATCATAAGTTTTATACGTACAGATTATTTTAAACAATAAAAATTTTTATGTCTATCTATTATATATAATTCCCGTGTCACGGTGTTTGTCCGGGATGAACTCCGAAAATAACAATTCGATTTTAACTTTATTATTTATGATTATTTTATGATTATTTTGTTCCAACTGGAGAGATATGATTGTTTTTATTAAGTTTTTTTATTTGTATTTAAATGGAAAATCGACGATCATATTTCAAGCAGTGCAGCAAGATTGCGGACCAAAAGTTTCCAATTTCGAGTACTACAACGTATCGTGTGACGTACATTTTATCTTATCTATAAAAAGTATAATGCTCATAAATTACCTATTTCCTGCTTCTAATAGATGACGCCGTATCTCGATGCATGTACTACATAACAGTAAAATTCTCATGTTCTGAATATTATTGTTTTATGTACTGCTTTAAATTTTGTGAAAATTATATTGTATGAAATTTTTATTATTTTTATGAGAAATAAATCAAACGTATGTAAGTATTGAATGATTGGATTATCAATATTTTTTTTTTAAGAAATGTAATAATTTTGTTTGTAAGTTATTACAATATATATTCAAAACAATTAATGCGCAATAAGACTTAATGTATAATATTAATCGATCGTTTGAATTTGTATTTTATTGTGAATTTTTTTAAGTTATTTATTTTTATATCCTGATTTTTATTTTAATTGTATTGTATTTTTTCAATTAGCATTTTCAGTAAAATGCCACCAAGTACATTGAATGAAAATGAAATATTTACGTGCCTTTTAAAAGAAAGAAACAAAGCAACTGAAACACTTTTAATAGAGTATTTTCAACCACTAATAAAATTACTACTTATAATAATTGAAATATTCAAGAACCAAATAATATCAGCTTGTATTAACTATTAACATAATTATATTACAATGTAAGCCATCTATTTAGCCTAATGGATTTCTCAAACCTTTCTATATATGCATATATATATATATATATATATAAAGTAATATACGCCAAACGAATTATTTTCATTTCCACTTTTGCCAAAATAATTCCATGTATAATCAATTTAATTTTATCAATAGTAAAGGTGTCGTTTGGCGTTTTTTGTCAAAACTTTAATAAACATTCCTATTTACAATCGCAAAAAAAGGAAAAAAAAAAGGCATTGAAATAAAAATAAGACAAGGCTTGGCTGTATAAAATAACATATGCATCAACCCATCCTGAAGTAGCCATTTGCGCTCATTTGAACGAAGAAAAACATCTGCAATTTAATTTTCTAAAGGCATTTACTCAAGTTTCCAATTCAGGGGAAAAAAAAAAGGAAAAAAAATAATTCACCTGTCCTATTTTGATTACCAAAGGCCTCTTAGGCTTAAAATTTCATTTCGAGTTTTATCAAGACAACTGGAAAAAAAGCGAATTATTTATTTACGAAGGAAATGTTTGTGCTTTACAAGTCGCGGGACGATCAAAATCACCATATTTCAAATGTGACTCTATTTCAGAATTGGATCATAGCTGCTTGTGGAAGAATACTTGTGTAAATAATAATAAGAAAAAAACAGTTTGGGTTAATATTTTGTTTTGAGATTATATGCGGAATATATTTTTTAAAACTAATCGAATTTTAGTTTTCTTACACTTGAATAAATTATGCTCGGCTGGCTGATAAAGTTTTATTTTTACTGCAAATATAGTGGATGTAAATGTGAAAATTTTAAGTAAATATGCTTTTGTAACTATTTGTGTTTGAAAAAAATAAAATTACATATGATATTTTTTAAATGAGAAAGAAATGATAAATTGAAGATATTTTCTATCTGTTACAATAATCTAATTAAAATATTTTACTATATAAATTTAAAAAATGTATATAAATGTTTATTAAGAAAAAGGTTTTAGTATTGCTATACACTTTATGCTTATTGAATTTAATATAATCGTTAATAGCTTATGCAAATAATAGCCAAATTTTTAATTTCCAACTATTTAAAATTTGATTTAGTGTTAACTTCTGTAATGAAATTATTAGTTTGTTAAATAATATTACAAAAATTATTCTGGAGAATTTTCAGTACACTGAAAATGAATATATTTTTGTGCTGTATTTGAAAAAAAACAACGGCACTGATACACTTTTAATAAATTATTTTGAACCACCGATAATATTTCCTCTTATAATAGTTGGCATATTCAAAAACCGAAATAATTTAAGCTTGTAATAACATAATTCTACTACAGATAATGCAAGCCATAAATTCATCAAGCGGTTTTTCAAACGTTACAATTATTTCATTTATCCCTTCATTACAAAAACCACCAATGTTCGTGCCTTTCTGGTGTATAAGTATACAATAGTATAAAAGGTAAGTATATGGAATATCAATTATTTTCATTTCCTTTTGGCAAAATCAATTAATTAATCAATTTAATTTTCGAAATGGTAAAATAGTTCGTCAAAAATTTAATAAACTTTTATATTTACAATAACAAAAAAAAAATAAAACAAAATAAAATAAAGTACAGGAAGAAGAAAATAATACACTTTGCAGTATAAAATAACATATGCATCAACCCATCCTGAAGTAGCCATTTGTGCTCATTTGAACGTGGAAAAACATCTGCAATTTAATTTTCTACAGGCATTTACTCAAGTTTTCAATTCAGAAAAAAAAGGAAAATAATTCAACTGTCCTATTTTGATTAGCAAAGGCCTCTCGGGCTTAGAATTTCATTTCGTGTTTTATCAAGACAGCTGGAAAAAAGCGAATTATTTATTTACGAAGGGAAATATTTGTGATTTACAAGTCACGGGACGATCAAAATCACTATATTTCAAATGAGACTCTATTTTAGAAGTGGATCATAGCTGTTTGTGAAAGACTACTTGTGTAAATAATAATAAAAAAACATTTGGGTAATATTTTCTTTTGAGATTATATGCGAAATATATTTTTACTTGCATATTAATCGAATTGCAGTTTTCCTACATCTGAGTAGATTATGATCCGCCAGCTAATGAAGTTTTATTTAACTAAAAATCTTTCGATGTAAATGTGATTTTTTTAAGTAAATATGTTTTTGTAATTATTTGTGTTTGGGAAAACTAAAATTGCATATGTTATTTTTAAATAAGAAGAAATGGAAATATGAAAATATTTTATAGTCTGCAATAATTTAATTAAAGTTTTTGCTATAACTATTTAAAAATATATAAATCTTTACTAAGACAAATAATGTTATTATTGTTATACACAATTTAAAATTTATATTTATTCAAATTTTTGCAATCGTTAATATGTAAATAATAATCAAATTTTTTATTATCAACAGTTTAAAAATTTGGTTTAGTGTTAACTTCTGTAATGAAATTGTAGTTTGTTAGAAAATATTACAAAACAATATTACGGAGAATGTTCAGCACACTGACTGCTAATGAAATCATTTTGTGCTCTATTTGAAGAAAGAAACAATGTCATTGATACACTTTTGATAAATTATTTTTAAAAAAAAGGACAAAATTTTAACTTATTATAGTTTTAATTTTCAAAAACCAAATAATATCAGATTGTATTAACAAAATTCAAAGACTGATAATGCAAGCCATAAATTCAACTTCAAACAAGTGGGTTTCTCAAGCGATTTACAATTTATTTCCTTTATCGCTAGGAAAAATACTAGATGAGCTCCTTTTTATTTTCTGTAACAATATTTATAAAAAGAGGTTTAAATATACAGCATATGAATTATTTTCATTTCCTTTTGCCAAAATAATTCCACGTATAATCAATTTAATTTTCTCACTAGTAAAGAGCTGCTGTTTTTGTCAAAAGTTTAATAAACATTTCTATTTACAATAACAAAAGATAAGACACTTGGCAGCATAAAATAACATATGCATCAACCCATTCTGAAGTAGGCATTTGCGCTCATTTGAAGTAGGAGAAACATCTGCAATTTAATTTTCTAAAGGCATTTACTCAAGTTTTCAATTCACAGAAAAAAAAAAATGGAAAATAATTCACTTGTCATATTTTGATTACCAAAGGCCTCCGGGCTTAGAATTTCATTTCGTGTTTTATCAGGGCAGCTGAAAAAAATCTGAATTATTTATTTACGAAGGAATTATTTGTTCTGTACAAGTCGCGGGACGATCAAAATCACCATATTTCAAATGAGACTCTATTCCAGAATTGGATCATAGCTGCTTGTACAAGAGTACTTGTGTAAATAATTGTAATAAAAACATTTGGGTATTGTTTTCTTTTGAGATTATAAACGAAATATTTTTCTGTGCATATTAATCGAATGTTAGTTTTCTTACATCTGAATAGATTATACTCAGCTAGCTAATAAAGTTTTATTTACAACAAATGTAGTCGATGTAAATGTGAATTTTTAAAGTAAATATGTTTTTGTAATTATTTGTGTTTGGGAAACATAAAATTGCGTATGTCTTTTTAAATAAGAAAGAAATAGAAATATGAAGTTATTTTATATCTGTCAATATAATTTAATTAAAATTTTTTGAAATTTATCCATCTAAAAATATACATAAAAGGTTATTAAGAAAAAAATATTATTATTGTTATACACAATTTAAAATTTATGTTCATTAAATTTTATACAATCCTTAATATCTTATATAAATAATATCCAAATTTTTAATTTTCAAAAAAATTAAAATTTGGATTAGTGTTAACCTCTGTATTAAAACTATTAGTTTGTTAAATAATATTACAAAAATATATTCTGAAGAATATTCGATAAATGAAGAAATTTGATTGTGTATGAAAATGAAGAATTCATACTGAATTCAAACATGATTTGACTGCGTATGAAAATGAAGGAATTCACATTAAATTCATTACAGAATTTGACTGCGTTTGAAAATGAAGGAAATAGTTTTTAATTGACTAAAAATGAAGGAATTTATTTGTTCATTTTACAGAAAGAAACAACGCCACTGATGCACTTTTAATACATTATTTTCAACCACTGATAAAATTTCAACTGATAATAGTTGAAACATTCAAAAAAACAAAATAATATCAACTTTTATTAACACAATTCTACGACAGATATTGCAAGCTATAAAATCAACCTAGTGGTTTTTTCAAACAATTACTGTTTATTTCAATTATTCCTTTTAAGAAAAGTTTCCAGGTGGGCCTTTCTAGAAACATATTAAAAAGAGAATTATAAGTATATAAAATAAGAATTTTATAATCATTCGTATGAATTATTAGTGTAGTTGGTATATAAGATTTATATTCCGTGTAAATATATTTCATATAATTTATATTTTTCTTTTATTTCGTTGGAAAATAGAGGAAAAATACAGACATTTTGTATAATACACATGTAAAAGAGGTATAAGTACTATACGTCATGTGAATTATTTTCATTTCCTTTCGCCAAAATAATTTCATGTATAATCAATTTAATTTTCGCAATAGTAAAGCTGTCGTTTTTGTCAAAACTTTAATAAACATTTCTATTTGCAATAACAAAAAAAAAGTACTGAAATAAAAAATAAGACATTTGGCAGTATAAAATAACATATGCATCAACCCATCCTGAAGTAGCCATTTGTGCTCATTTGAACGAGGAAAAACATCTGCAATTTAATTTTCTAAAGGCATTTACTCAAGTTTTCAATTCGGTAAAAAAAAGGAAAAATAATTCACCTGTCCTATTTTGATTACCAAATGCCTCTCGGGCTTAGAATTTCATTTCGAGTTTTATCAAGACAACTGGGAAAAAAAAAATTATTTATTTACGAAGGAAATGTTTGTGCTTTACAAGTCGCGGGACGATCAAAATCACCATATTTCAAATGAGACTCTATTTCAGAATTGGATCATAGCTGCTTGTGGAAGAATCCTTGTGTAAATAATAATAATAAATGTTTGGGGTAATATTTACTTTTGAGATTATATGCGAAATATATTTTTTCTATGTATATTAATAAAATTAGTTTTCTTATAACAGCTTAGATTATGTTCGACTAGCTAATAAAGTTTTATTTAATCACAAACTGTAGTCGATGTAAATATGAATTTTTAAGCAAATATGTTTTTGTGATTACTTGTGTTTGGAAAAAAAAAATTTCATGTTATTTTTAAATGAGAAGGAAATGTTAAAATGAATAGATATTTTATCTGCTACAATAATTTAATCAAATTTTTTATACTATTCATTAAAAATTATATTTTAATGTTTATTAAGAAAAACATATTATTCTTGTAATGCACAATTTATAATTTATGCTTATTAAATTTTATACAATCGTTAATATCTTTTTGTAAATAACAGCGAAATTTTTAAATTTCAACAATTTAAACTTTGGTTTTAGTGTTAACTTATGTAATGAAACTGATAGCTTGTTAATTAATATTACAAAAATATTATGGAGAATTTTCAGTACAATGACTGCAAATAAAGATATTTTTATGCCCTTTAAAGAGAAAAAAACAATGTCACTGATGCACTTTTAATAAATTATTTTCAACCACTGTTGAAATTTTTACTCATAATAGTTGAAATAATCAAAACCCAAATAATATCATCATGCATTAACATAATTCTGCGACAGATAATGTAAGACATAAATTCAACCTAGTGGTTTTTCAAACGATTGTTTATTTCATTTATCCATTTATGAGAAAAAAAATTCTAGGTGATCACAATATATATATATATATATATATATATATATATATATATATATAAGGGTATAAATATACATCAGACGAATTATTTTCATTTACTTTTGCCAAAAATTCCACGTATAATCAATTTAATTTTCGCAATATTCAGGCAGTCGTTTTTTGTCGAAACTTTAATAAACACTTCTATTTACAATAAGAAAAATAAAAAGCATTGGAATAAAAAATAAGATAGTTGTCAGTCTAAAATTACATATGCATCAACCCACCCTGAAGTAGCCATTTGAGCTCATTTGAACAAGGAAAAACATCTGCAATTTAATTTTCTAAAGGCATTTACACAAGTTTTCAATTCGGGAAAAAAAATGGAAAATAATTCACCGTCCTATTTTGATTACGAAAGGCCTCTCGGGCTTAGGAATTTCATTTCGAGTTTTATCAAGACAGCTGGAAAAAAAGCGATTTATTTATTTACGAAAGGAAATGTTTGTTTTTACAAGTAGTGGGTCGATCAAAATCACCATATTTCAAATGAGACTCTATTTTTAGAGTTGGATCATAGCTGCTTGTGAAAGACTACTTGTGTAAATAGTAATAATAAAAAAAACCCAAACATTTAGGTAATATTTTTTTTGAGATTATAATGCGTAATATATTTTTACATGCATATTTATCGAATTTTAGTTTTCTTATATCTGAGTAGATTATGCTCAGCTAGCTAATAAAGTTTTATTTCACTACAAATTTAGCGATGTAAATGTGAATTTTTTAAGTAAATAAGTTTTTGTAACCTATCTGTTTTTGTAAGAAATACAATTTCGTATGTTATTTTTAAATGAGAAAGAAATGTTAAAATGGAGATATTTGAATCTACCACAATAATTAATTTACAATATTTTTATATATCCATTTAAAAATATAAATAAATTTATTAAGAAGAAAATATTATTTTCGTTATACTCAGTTTAAAATTTTTGATTATTAAAATTTATACAATCGTTGATATCTTATATAAATAATAGCCAAATTTTTAATTTTCAACAATTTAAATTTTATCTTACTGTTACTTCTCTATTGAAACTATTAGTTTGTAAACTAATATTACAAAAACAATCTATAGAGAATTTTAAGTACACTGATTTCAAATCAATATACACTCAAGAGCCAAAACATTATAACCACCTGTGAATAACGTTATATTATTATTATATATATTATTATACATATAATAATATATATATATAATTCTTCAGACTCTCCAGCAGTAGTTAAACACCACTTCCACCTGATCACGTGCTTTCCACGTCATCCAGGCGAGTTCATTGCAAAATGTAGGGGTGGTCATAATGATTGTATTTTTTGTGATCTATTAAGAGAAAGCTGCAACATCACTGATACACTTTTAATAAAATATTTTCAAGAACTGATGGAATTTCTATTTATAATAGTTGGAATATTCAAAAAACCAAATACTTTAAGCTTGCATTAACATGCACTCAAGAGCCAAAACATTATGACCACCCCTACATTTTGTAATGAACTCGTCTAGATAACGTGGAAGGCACGTGATCAGGTGGAAGTGGTATTTAACTGGTATTAAGTGGTGGTATTAAGCCATGCCAAGGCGGGTTGAAGCTCTGTTATGCGCCAAAGGTAGGCCAACTCGTTATTGACAGGTGGTCATAATGTTTTGGCTCTTGTGTACTTTCAATTTGCATTAACATAATTCTACGACAGATAATGCAAGTCATAAATTCAACTTAGTGGTTTTCTCAAACCATTGCGGTTTATTTCTTGTAAGAAATTCCTAGGTGGGCGCATTCCTGTAACAATATAGGAAAAGAGAAGTATAAGTATACATCATACGAATTTTATAATCATTCGCACAAATTACTATTTATTTGAAATAACTCAAAGTTTATATTCCCCGTAAATATACTTCTTATAATTTAAAAATGAAGATAAATTTTAAAATGAAGTTAAATATTGAAAATGAAGTCAAAATTGAAAATGAAGAAATATTGTACACTATTAAGAGAAAAACAACCCACTGAAACTTATTTATTATTTTATTTTCAACCATTTAGCTTGTTCAACCAACTGATGGAATTTCTACTATAATAGGTGGAAAGTTCAAAAAACAAATAATATCAACTTGTATTAACATAATTTTCGGCAGATAATGCAAGCCATAAATTCCACCTAGTGGCTTCCCAAACAGTTAAAGTTTATTTTATTTATCCTTTCTTAAGAAAAAACCTAGGTGAGTGTCTTTCCATATCAAAATATAAGCAAGTATTATGAAAAATAATTTTAAAGTCAATTCCTACTTTTTTTCGCTATATTGCAGAAAGTTCTTTATAAATATGAATTTGAACTTGAGTGAACGAATAAAAAATATTTTATGAACGATTAAAAATTTGAACAAGATATATATAAGGAGAGTGTGAGCTAATAGAAGGAATTGGAAAAGAGAGGTATAAGTATACGCATTACGAATTTTATAATCATTCGCACAAATTATTAATGTAGTTGGTATATCTCAATTTTTTTTATACTATATTCCACGTAAATATAATTTATATAATTTATTTATATATTTTTTCTGTTTTTCTACCGAAAATAGAAGAAAGAAGTATTTTCATTTCCTTTTTGCCAAATAAATAAATTTTTTTGTATATATATGTATAAATATAAATATATATATATATAAAATAGGTATAAGAAATATACGGCATATGAATTATTTTTATTTCGTTTTGCCAAAATAATTACATGTATAATCAATTTAATTTTCGAAATAATAAAGCTGTCGTTTTTGTCAAAACTTTAATAAACATTTCTTTTTACAATAATCCAAAAAAAAGAAAGAAAAGAAATCATTGGTTTAAAAAATAAGACACTTGGCAGCATAAAATAACATATGCATCAACCCATCCTGAAGTAGCCATTTGCGTTCATTTGAACGAGGAAAAACATCTGCAATTTAATTTTCTAAAGGCATTTACTCAAGTTTTCAATTCAAGGAAAAAAAAAGGAAAAAATAATTCACCTGTCCTATTTTGATTAGCAAAGGCCTCTCGGGCTTAGAATTTCATTTCGAGTTTTATCAAGGACAGCTGGAAAAAAAAAGCGAATTATTTATTTACGAAGGAAAAGTTTGTACTTTACAAGTCGAAGGACGATCAAAATCTCCATATTTCAAATGAGACTCTATGTTAGATTTGGATCATAGCTGCTTGTGGAAGAACACTTGTGTAAATAATAATAAAAAAAAACATTTGGGTATTATTTTCTTTTGTGATTATATACGAAATATTTTTTGACATTCATATTAATGGAATTTTAGTTCTGCTTAGATTATGCTCTGCTAGCTAATAAAGTTTTATTTCTCTACATATTTAGTGAATGTAAATGTGAATTATTTAAGTAAATAAGTTTTTTTAATTACTTATCTTTGGAGAAAATAAAATTGCTTATGTTATTTTTAAATGGGAAAAGAAATGGTAAAATGAAGATATTGTTTATCTGCTATAATAATTCAATAAAAAAAAATTTCTATATTAAGAAAAAAATTATTGTTAAGCACAATTTAAAATTTATCTTTATTAAATTTTATACTATCGTTAATATATGTAAATAACAGTCAAATTTTAAATTTCAACAATTTAAAATTTAGTTTAGTGTTCTCTTATGTAATGAAACTATTAGTTTGTTAAATAGCATTATAAAAAATTATTATGGAGCAATTTCAGTACACTGACTGCAAATGAAAAAAATGTGTGTGCTCTATTAAGAAAGAAACAATAACACATAAAATTATTTTCAACCACTAAATACCATTAACCATTTGATAAATTATTTTCAATCACTGATGAAATTTCTACTTATAATAGTCAAAATATTAAAAAAAATAATAATAATATCAGCTTGTATTTACATAATTCTGTTGTTTGTTTGTTGTTTCTTATCCCACTTGGCTGGCCAAGCCCACGAGCCCATACGTACTCGTGATTGAAGGGAAGGAAGCAGCTTCTGTTGTGATGGAGCACCCGTAGGTAGAAGTTTGACTTTGGATCCGTGACGCTGTTACAGTCACAGGAGACCGGGACCTACGTCTTAAAGTGGATTCCGAACCACTACAAACATCCATGGCACCGCCGGAATTCGAACCCGAAACCTGTGTTACCGAGCGCCAGAGCGCTAGAAACTCGGCCATTCAGGTCCCAAATTTGTGAATGCCAACGGCGGTGTTCCCAGGAGGTCACCCACACAAGTACTGACTTCGATGATGCTTGACTTTGGTGATCTAACGAGAACCGGTATATTCAGCATGGTATAGCCGTTGGCCAACATAGTTATACAACAGATAATGTCAGCCATATATTCAACTGAGTGGATTTCTCAAACGATTACTGTTTATATAATTTATCCTTCATTAATCCTAGTATATTTATTGGTGAAAAAGAAATCCATTAGTTTTTTGGTAGATGATTGTAGTGATCAATATCTCATAAGGTATCCATCAAACAATTTCAGAATTATGCTCGTTGGAAAGATGACATTTTGCACTGAAATAATTCTTTGGCTTTTTTTTTTTGTTTGGTTCATTCAGTTGAGAATTACAGGTTGTTAAAAGTGGAAGAACAAATAGACGAAGAATTAATAGTTTAAAAAAACTAAAATAAAATAAATAATCATTTTCTCGTCTGTCATTTTATTCTTATGTTAACAATTATTTTTACTTTTTAGTTTGATTAACTCTAAAAGCGTGTTTTATTGTTTTTTAACTATTAATTTATTTTTTACTTTTTAGTTTGATTAACTCTAAAAGCGTGTTTTTTAAACTATTAATTTATTTTTTACTTTTTACTTTGATTAACTGTAAAAGCATGATTTTTAGTATTTTTAAACTATAATATTTAAATGAGATCACGGTACGGAGGACTGGTTCTTACAATAATTTAATTGTGAGTAAAACAAAGGCTAAATGCGAATATGTAGGATTCCAGCCAGGATTCGAACAGGGAATCTCCTGATCCGTAATCAGGCGCGTTATCCGTTGTGCCACTGTCCCACGTAGGTTTGAATGTCTGAAAGATGTCTGTAAATGTTTCTTTGCAGCTTAAATAGTATGTATGAGGAGAACAGATCTCCAGGGGGAATGATGAGCCGTTCAAGATGACTTTTCAAAGGCTGTGTGTTTTAATCACTAATCCTGGTGATCCTAATCATGATGAGATAATAAACTGAACAAAATATTTTAGTGTTGTCGGTCCCTGAGAAGTCCACAACGTTTAAATTAAATCGGATCGCTTAAAGTATGGCAAAATCGAGCTCAAAAGTCAGTTACATACATACAAACAAACATACAGGTGAAACTAATAAAAGCGTAATAATTACGGACATTTTACAGCTTTTCTTTGATAAAGGCGAAAATGTAAGCCAGACTGAAATTGTGAATGGGGTTTATAGTCCTGATACTGTAACAGCCAATTACGTGCAATTATTTAACATCAAAAAGGAATCATATTGTGCTAAATTCATCAACGTAATTACAGATATAGTTAAAAAAGTTCTAATATATTTTCTATCAAAATAAAGTAAAAAATATAAAATATTTTTGTGAGATCAGTAATAATTTTTTTTCCTTAGAATAATTTTATTTATTTTTTTTTTTTTTTAATTTACTACAAAAAATATTGAATAATACACTTGGTAAAAAAAAAACAACACTAAAATAAAATTCCTGATATTATTTTAATATGACGACTAATATAGATTTATAAAATCTATATTAACCGTAATATCAAAATTTCAATAAGGCAAAAAAATCAGATAAATAATTATCTGTGAATTAAATTCCTTTAAAAATTAATTATTTAATTCTAATGCCCGTGATGTTGGTTTTTTTTTTGTTGTTATAACCCATTTAATCACGTGCTGTATCACTTTTCTGATTATAATAATTTTAAAACTATTTTAAATTTGTAACTAAAAGGAGACATTTTATTATGAAAACTATTTTGTTAAATCAAACATGAATTTTATTACATACAAGAATAAATCGCTCGGCCTTATTTCGTTTTCCTTTTCCTTTTGTTTTTTTACATTCCGTATTTAATTCAAGAGTTATTGCGTTTACCGTAATCTTTTACTTTTTCACCTTTTGGTTTCCATTACATAAGGAATCAAAATCTCTGGAATGTTCCCGTCTATATTTGATAATGCGTTCAAGTCAAACGAAAGTAAAGAACCTTCAGACATTTCAAGACAAATCTTTTTTGAGTCTTTGGAACAGACAATACTTGGTGGAAGAAGAAGAGTTGCTGAAAATGAACAAATCAATAGAAGACAGTCTGTACATTATCTCTATGGTAAAAGATTTCATATCCAATGTAGGATGTCCAATAAAGAGTGGCATCATTTTGTCCAATCAGTACTTTATGGAGGCAGACCAGACAATTCTTCTAATGAAAGACAGCATAACTTTCCATCTATTGTTATTTTTGGCTATTTTGCTAGACCACACAATATTTGGTCTTTAAGTGATTCATGCAATGAAAATACTTGTTTACGTAATCGCCATCTATTTCCGCCAAGAATTTTATGGATCAGAATCCCTGTGCGACCTAGAAATCGCCAAGAAAATTCTGCGCCAAAAGGAACTCTCCACCTACTAATACAGATTCGTATTTGAAGAAACGAAAACAATATCTAAAGAAATGCTTTCAAGAAACAAGAAGAATTTTTAAATGCTTTGGTCATAAAGTTAGGAAATTTATATTGAACGACTGTAATTGCTTCTCCCGAAAGTATAACGTGTCTGGAAAATTTCAAAAAATGTCTGAATAATATTTTTTAAAATAAAATTGTTGAAATATATATCAAAATGGCATTTTGAAGGTATTAGATAAATTATTTTCCACCCTGAGCCTTATTTGGTTTGGTTTTGTTCTGTCTGCATTTACTGTTAAAAATATTGGCTAACATCTAGGATACTGTAGCCCTTAAAGTCGCCAATCTTGCAACCTGAATATTCCGCCAATTTCTTTACGATTGCAATACTCTAATTAGAGGAATTCGTAGCTACATTTTCTGAACAATATAATGACTATTTTACTGCTATTCCGATAATTATTTGCAGAATCCTTTTTTGCAGTAAATAAGGGCAGAAATACTTATTCTTTTAAATAAGTATTCCGATAAATTATTGATTATTCCGCGCTTATTTTTATAACGTGCGAATGTCGCTGATACAGAATATAAACAACTTTTATGATGAAAATAACTGTCTGATAAAAATAAGAAACTAACAAGAAAAACGATTTTTTAATATATTAATAACTATTTTTTAATTTATTAATAAAAGATGTTCGTTTAGTTAAGACTTTGTGCAGCAATAATTAGAATTCGCACGGAATATTTGAAGCTTTAGATCTATACAACGTTAGTGAAAAAGTTAGTTAGTTAGTTGCCATTATAGTGCTAAATTTTGGCGTAAAAGCGATAACATTTGATGCAGAAGTATTCCAGAGATAAAATTTTTAGTGATAAAAATTTGGCGATAAAGCGATAAAAGTTGGAGATTAGGCATTATCTTTTGGCTTAAAAGCAAATAGCAAAATTCATATAAAAAATTCATATTTTTATATAAAAAAATGTATAACAAAATTCGCTTAGTGAAAAAGTTTGGTGATAAAGCGATAAATGTTGGCGATAATGAATTAAGATTTGCCGTCAAAAAGCAAAAGCTTAGTGAAAAACTGATCGATAAAGCAAAATTTGCTTAGTGAGTGAAAAGGCTGGCGATAAAGCATTTCAAAGATTAAAATTTTGGCAGAATAGTGATATTATTTAATTTATTAATAACGATTTTTAATTTATTAATAAAAGATGTTCGTTTAGTTAGGACTTTGTGCAAGCGTAATTAGAATTTGCACGAAATATTTGAAGCTTTAGCTCTTTACAACGTTAGTTAACGTTACAATTTAATTTTTTAATAATTAAAATAAATTAATAATAATAAAGTAATTTTTAAATTTTTAAGAATTTTACAATTTAACTTTTTTTGTGAATTTGTGCTGTTGGTCAAGTATTCCATATTCATTTGCTATGGCTATGCAAGTACAAGAATGAATGAAAATTGAATGGGATGGTGTACGGTATTATTAGCCTGCAGAATGGATGAAAAGGATGCATGCTTATTTTTTTTATGAATTGAAAAAAAGGTTTATAAAATTAAAAAACGTTTCCACCACAGACAAAGGACAAACCACAATAACAGGTATGTTATTCTCTGGTCTCTTCTTCTTTTTTTCTCTTTTGTTATTATTAATTTATCATTCGAAATCGACTTCTTAAAGAACAAAACAACATAACTTATTGGTACTTACGTATTAACGCTCCTGCAGCAGAAGTTGGTTTAATGCGCCAATAAAGAGCTGACAATGCGCCAAAATAGAGACTGTTTCGAATCTATGTTAAACTCTATATTGGCCCATTTTTTCCACCGAAATCCGATTGACTACTTGGTTTTTAAATAAAGTGTTTTGAATTTTGAAAGTGTTTGGATTTCAAATAAAGTGCTTTATATAGTTTATGATTTGTCACAAAAATTTTAAGTGTATATTGGCGCCACTTAAAAACCGCTAAATCTGTAGCAGCAGTGACGTTAATACGTAAGTACCAACTTATTTGTTTAATATTTAAAAAAAAAAAATGGCGAATTAGGAATAATTGTGGCGAAATTTTATTGTAACAGCAGTTATTACCTTTGTCTAAATGATACATTTTGTGTGAGTGGGCAAAATAAAAATTCCACATAATATTTTTGTGATAAAGCGATTTAATTTGGGGTAAAAGCAATTTAGGAATGAAATGTTGGCAAGATAATGGTATATTTTGGCGTTAAAGCAGCAATAAGTGGCTTAAAAAGAAAACATTAAGATTTTGCCATAATAGTGGTAAACCTTTGGAGATAAAGCGATATAAATTGGCGTAAAGGCAATTTAGACATAATTTTTTTTTGCCATTATAGTGCTAAATTTTGGCGTAAAAGCGATAACATTTGATGCAAGAAGTATTCCAGAGATAAAATTTTTAGTGATAAAAATTTGGCGATAAAGCGATAAAAGTTGGAGATTAGGCATTATCTTTTGGCTTAAAGCAAAAGCAAAATTCATATAAAAAATTCATATTTTTATATAAAAAATGTATAAAAAAATTCGCTTAGTGAAAAAGTTTGGTGATAAAGCGATAAATGTTGGCGATAATGAATTAAGATTTGCCGTAAAAAAAGCACTTCAAAAAGCAAAATTTGCTTAGTGAAAAAGGCTGGCGATAAAGCATTTCAAAGATTAAAATTTAGGCAGAATAGTGATATTATTTAATTTATTAATAACGATTTTTAATTTATTAATAAAAGATGTTCGTTTAGTTAGGACTTTGTGCAAGCGTAATTAGAATTTGCACGAAATATTTGAAGCTTTAGCTCTTTACAACGTTAGTTAACGTTACAATTTAATTTTTTAATAATTAAAATAAATTAATAATAATAAAGTAATTTTTAAATTTTTAAGAATTTTACAATTTAACTTTTTTGTGAATTTGTGCTGTTGGTCAAGTATTCCATATTCATTTGCTATGGCTATGCAAGTACAAGAATGAATGAAAATTGAATGGGATGGTGTACGGTATTATTAGCCTGCAGAATGGATGAAAAGGATGCATGCTTATTTTTTATGAATTGAAAAAAAAGGTTTATAAAATTAAAAACGTTTCCACCACAGACAAAGGACAAACCACAATAACAGGTATGTTATTCTCTGGTCTCTTCTTCTTTTTTTTCTCTTTTGTTATTATTAATTTATCATTCGAAATCGACTTTTTTCTTAAAGAACAAAAACAACATAACTTATTGGTACTTACGTATTAACGCTCCTGCAGCAGAAGTTGGTTTAATGCGCCAATAAAGAGCTGACAATGCGCCAAAATAGAGACTGTTTCGAATCTATGTTAAACTCTATATTGGCCCATTTTTCCACCGAAATCGATTGACTACTTGGTTTTTAAATAAAGTGTTTTGAATTTTGAAAGTGTTCGGATTTCAAATAAAGTGCTTTATATAGTTTATGATTTGTCACAAAAATTTTAAGTGTATATTGGCGCCACTTAAAAACCGCTAAATCTGTAGCAGCAGTGACGTTAATACGTAAGTACCAACTTATTTGTTTAATATTTAAAAAAAAAAAAATGGCGAATTAGGAATAATTGTGGCGAAATTTTATTGTAACAGCAGTTATTACCTTTGTCTAAATGATACATTTTGTGAGTGGGCAAAATAAAATTCCACATAATATTTTTGTGATAAAGCGATTTAATTTGGGGTAAAAGCAATTTAGGAATGAAATGTTGGCAAGATAATGGTATATTTTGGCGTTAAAGCAGCAATAAGTGGCTTAAAAAGAAAACATTAAGATTTTGCCATAATAGTGGTAAACCTTTGGAGATAAAGCGATATAAATTGGCGTAAAGGCAATTTAGACATAATTTTTTTTTTTTGCCATTATAGTGCTAAATTTTGGCGTAAAAGCGATAACATTTGACGCAAAAAGTATTCCAGAGATAAATTTTTAGTGATAAAAATTTGGCGATAAAGCGATAAAAGTTGGCGATAAGGCATTATCTTTTGGCTTAAAAGCAAATAACAAAATTCATATTTTTATATAAAAATTATATAACAAAATTCGCTTAACGAAAAAGTTTGGTGACAAAGCGATAAATGTTGGCGATAATGAATTAAGATTTGCAGTAAAAGCACTTCAAAAGCAAAATTTGGTTAGTGAAAAAGGTTGGCGATAAAGCATTTCAAAGATTAAAATTTTGGCAGAATAGTGAAATTATTTGGCGTTAAAGCGATAAACTTTGGTTTCAAAGCCTTTTCAGGAATAAACATTGACGTAATAGCTATTTTGCTACTATGGCGACAAATCTCAACGTCCCATATTTTATTTCTTAATTGTCTATAAGTTTTATATTTTATGGAAATATTTTAAATGATTATCTTTAAACATGATTATATTTAATTCAAATGAAAAAAATTAACGCCGGGCAATAATAAAAAAATAGAACTTTTCCGTTGGCGGAGTTGCGAGGAAAAAATGTGTTCAAGAGCGCTAAAAACATCATGAACTGCACCAAATATTTGGCTTTATTACATCATGAACCATATCAATATAATTGGAAATTATCAAATATTGATTTCTTTTAAAATAGTTTTATAATGATTTATTTTATTTTTTTAAGTCCCTTATGAATAATGTTAAAAAAATTATTTTTAAATAAAATCGAATAAAGGAATCTTTGTCTTGGCATCAAAATAAACCACCAATTAATGCCTCAGGGGTTTCATAAATTAATTGCTAATTCTTTTTTATAAACTCATAAAACTGTAATTCGCATTATCTGCAGCACACATTTTTAGATCATTCTAGTATATTTTGGCATGTACATACTAATTACTTAATTACATCAACAATATTTTTAAAATTTCAACAAACTTAAAATAGTTATTAAATAAGATAGTATGCAAATTTTTAAAATCTTTTATGCCAAGTTTCATAGACTTTCACTTTTCATGAATTTTGGAATTTTTAATCACATACTTTGATAAATGTTAATTGATGCCTGCAAGCCATTTTGAAAAAAACTCATGATTTTTAATGTTTTTACGCTAAATTTTTAAACATGAAGATTAAATGCACAAACGGAGTTTTTTGTTGTCTATTAGAAAGCTTCTTGTTCTAATTTTTGAACCATGTGTAACCTATGAGTGATGATATTAAGCCACTGTCATTTCCTAAATCTTTTAGTGGTAACTGTTCTGCATTCGTCTGTTAGCAGATGCAAATCAGAAGAACTATCATCAAGTAGTTCGGCTATCGAACATCTTATCTGCATCTTATATATGTAATGAAAGTCAAGCTGCTAGAGTTTTGCCATGAGTTTTCCTGCCGCACAATCAGCAACTGCAAAAGACACCAACAAAAATTTGAAATTTTTTCCAGCATGCTACCTGCGTATGTTACCAAGAATCGAGCAAAGAACTACTTTTATTTGTTGAGCATTTATGGGTCTAGAGTTTCACATGTAGAATCTGCTAAATAACTTTTTTTTTGTTGAACATCTGTGATACTAGTGTTTTACATATAGGATTGAACAAAGAACAACTTTTGCTTGTTGAACCTCTATGGGTCTAGTGTTCCATATGTAGAACCTGTCAAAGAACTACTTTTATTTGTTGAAAATCTATGGCGCTAGTGTTTCACATGTGTAATCGAGCAAAGAACTACTTCTGTTTGTTGAACATCTCAGTGTTCATCTTGTGGAATCTCGCAAAGAACTATTTTTATTTGTTGAAAATCAATACACCTAGTGTTCCATATGTGGAATAGTCCAAATAACTACTTTTATTTTTTGAACATCTGTGATTCTAGTGTTTTATGTATAGGATTGGACAAAGAACAACTTTTATTTGTTGAACATCTATGGGCTAGGTTTTCCACATGTAGAATCGGACAAAGAACTACTTTTTAATTGTGTTGTTGTTGTTTCTTATCCCACTTGGCTGGCCAAGCCCACGAGCCCATACGTACTCATGATTGAAGGGGAAGGAAGCAGCTTCTGTTGTGATGGAGCACCCGTAGGTAGAAGTCTGACTTTGGCTCCGTGACGCTCTTAAAGTCATAGGAGACAGGGACCTACGGCTTAAAGTGGATTCCGAACCACTACAAACATCCATGGCACCGCCGGGATTCGATCCCGAAACCTGTGGCACCGAGCGCCAGAGCGCTAGAACACTCGGCCATTCAGGTCCCACATTTGTGAATTCCAACGGCACGCGGTGTTCTCAAGGTGGTCACCCACCCAAGTACAGACCGCGACCAATGATGCTTGACTTCGGTAATCTAACGAGAACCGGTATATTCAGCATGTTAGGGCCGTTGGCTACTTTTAATTGTTGAACATATATGGGATTATGATCCACATGAATGCCACATCGATGGAAGATTGTGTAAATATATTGCCTTCAGGGGGAATTTCTGAAGCTAACCTCACACAAATTCGTGTCTCAAAAGAAAACCCCGGAAAACACCTGCCCGCAGGCTGACAATCAATACACTTGATGTCAATATATATCAATGCACTTGATATATATTGACACAATCACGATCGAGAGCTCTGATCGTGATTGTGATTTAGATTTGATAACAGTGACTGAAAATGTATGCAAAATTAATGGTCCAAATAAAAATGTCAAATAAACAATTCTATTAATGTTAAATAAAGGAAATAAGAATAAGATCTCATTTTTTTTAAAATTGATTCACATAAAATGAAACATTTTCTTCAAAACCCTGGACACTAGAAAAGAACAAATATAAAAATATTTGAGAACATTTTTAAGGCATCTCCATCACCTTCAGCTGACGAGCTGCAATGAGGAGAGACAGGCCGACCCCTCATTTATTTCACGTTTCTATTGAGGGGAAAGAGAAAGAGGAATTTGTCTCTCTGGCGTCACATTCCTCTGGTCCAGAATTGAACACCCGGAACCCAAAGATTCGTCTTCTTCAAAAAAGGGAGGTTGTTAACTTCCTTTCGGGAACTTTTCTCACTTATTCCACAGAAAAATTCCTCTCTTTTTTTTTTTTTCTTGTTCCTGATTAGCACTGCTCGGGAATAAAAGTGGCGCAAGTTTATCTGAGTAGGAATGTTTGAGTACAAATGTGCCATATTTCTATCGTTAGGATTTAGGCTATTTAATGTTGTGCTATATGCATATTAATATACTGCTAATTGTATACAAATATGTTAAAAGAGATTTTTGACTTCCTACCTTTATTTGTTCAACATCCATGTTCCTAGTGCCCACATGAGGAATCGGTTCAAAAAACTACTTTTGTCTGATTTTCTACAGGATTACTGTTTCACATGTGAAATCGGGCAAATAATACATTTATTTGTTGAACATCTAAAGAACTAAAGGACTATTATATTTTTTTGCAGAATTTTTTTAAAATTAATTTTTTTTTTTGTATCTTATTTATTTTTATTTACAATTAATAGAATTGTTTATTTGAAAGATATTAATTTGCATACGATGTTTTCAAATCGATGTCTAATGATTATAACAATATGTATTAAATGTCTCGTATTGATTGTCAGACTGCCTGATAGGTTTCGAGTCTTCTTACATTAATCTGTATGGTGGTTACCTCTAAAAATTTGAGCGGAAGACAATATGCTTAGGCATTAGGCATTAGGTAAGCATATTGTCTTCCGCTCAAACTTTTAGAGGTAACCACCATACAGATTAATGTAAGAAGACCTCGGGAAAAACCTATCAGGCAGTCTGACAATCAATACGAGACACTTAATACATATTGTTATAATCACCACCGGGACCACCTCGATTTGAAAACATCGACTTCAAATGTATGCAAAATTAACTGTGCAAATAAAATTTCCAAATAAACAATTCTATTAATTTTAAATAAAAAAAAATACGATACAAAAAAAAATTAATTTTAAAAAATTCGCAAAAAAATATATAATATTGATTCACTTAAACTGTAATATTTTCTTCAAAACTCTGGACACTAGAAAAGAACAAATATAAAATATTTGAGAACGTCTTTTTAAAGGACCCCCTCCTCCCCCATCATCTTCAGCTGACGAGCTGCAATGAGGAGAGACAAGCCCACCCCTCATTTATTTCACGTTTCTATTGAGGGAAAGAGAAAGAGGAATTTGTCTCTCTGGCGTCACATTCTTCTGGCCAGAATTGAACACCTGGAACTCGAAAAGATTCGTCTTCTTCAAAAAAGGGAGGTTGTTAACTTCCCTTCAGGAACTTTTCTCACTTATTCCAGAGAAAAATTCTCCCTTTTTTCTTTTGCTCCTGATTAGCACTACTCAGGAATAAAAGTGAAGCAAGTTTACTTGAGTAGTAGTGTTTCAGTACAAATGTAATATTTCTATTTTTAAGATTTAATGCTGTACTATATGCATATAACTATACTATTAATTGTATACAAATATGCTAAAAGACGTTGATAACTTCCTTTCGTGCACTTTTCTCAGTTATTCGAGGAATAATTCTGCATTATTCACACTTGATTAACACTGCTTATAGAATAAAAAGATGCAAGTTTACCTGACTAGAAATGTTTACCTGATTTGTTTAGGCTTGATGGTATTTGAAAACGTCTCGGAACAAGGATTAGACTGCCTGATGATGGCTTGATTCCCACTGAAAATCATGTAGTAGCTATTACTTTAAGAATCTAGGAGGCTTGATGGTAATTGCGATGGTATGTTTGAGCGTCTAGATTAAAAGGTCGGACAGACAGGTGATGATTTGATTCCCATTAGAAATTTAGATGGTGGCAGCCATGGATGCGTCTTTAACAATCAAGAAATCTTGTCCTAGATGGTAACTGCAGTGGTATATGACTGTCTATCATCAAAGGTCTAGCATGGTGATGACATCAAAGGTAGGACAACCAGGTGAAATCTCTGATTCAGCCTTTTGTAAATTGCGTCATATTTTGCAGTCACTGCGTTCGAGGACATGTGTGGGATGACAGTATGTGTGACTGTCTATCATCAAAGGTCGGATAGCATGGTGATGAATTGATTCTCATTGAAAGGTTATATTGCAGCCATTTCGGTAAGAATCCTGGGGACTTCATGGAAGTTGCTATAGTATATATGAGCGTCTCGCATTAAAGGTGAATCACTCAGCTCATGTCTTGATTCCCATCGGAAGGTTATGTTGCAGTCACTGCTTTAAGAATCAAAAGGCTTCCTCCTTATTGAGATGGCATACGTGAGCATCTCGCAACAAAGGACAGGCAGTATGTTGATGTCTTGATTCCCACTGGTAAGTTGCGTTGCAGTCACTGCTTTGAGGATTTATGATAATTCCTCGCTTTGCAGCAAATGTCTGGAGTGAAGATTTTGAATTTTCTATTCCATAATTAGAAATAATTTGGAGACAAAAGTCTTCTCCACAGAATTTAACATATCTGTAAGAATGTTTGGAACATTTTGAGAAACGCCTGACGAAATATAATTTTTGAATGTTGAGTTTTTATTTCATTAGTATTTTCCTATTTTAATTTATAAATAATGGTATTTATAAATAGTTAAATAGTAAAAAATAATCGCATCATATCAATCAATCAACCATTACACGTTTATCAATCACATATTAATATATATAATCGCTAAAAAGTGCAAAAAAAAAGAAAACAAATATTTAATTCATTTACTTAAATTAGATTTATTTAAAGCAGACAAAAAATGGTATTCAGAAAGAAGATAAAAATATTGATATCTATAAAATTTAAAAATATAACAATACAATTTTATTAGTCAATGATTTTTATTTAAAATATATTTAATTAAGCAAGTTAAATAGCTTATAAAATAAGATATAACAGATAATATTTAGAAGCTAAATTTCACGAAATCATTAAAATTATCTTTTTCTTCTAATTATTACACCTTTCCCAATTATTTATAAATTGATAAGACAAAAAAAAAAAATTGGAAGAAACAAATAAAACGAACTTTTTTTCGAAACATATTTATTTCGTTACCTTTTCTCAACTTGCAATAAATTAAGCAATTAATTTTTTTAAAAAAAAAAAAAAAAGACAAAGTGAGGATTTAATTGCAACGGAGTTTGTGTAACGTTGCAATTAATTTTCATAACAAACTAAAAAAATATATATATATAATAAAGTCGACTTACCGCATCTAAAAAATAACTTTGAATAAAACCATGATTATTTTTTGATTCGCTGATTTTACATTGAAAGGTTTTATTTTTTATTTTTACAGTTAAGGATAGTAATTAAAAAAGCAGGAAGATATTAATTAACATGTTTTAAAAGTAATTATTATTATTATTTTTATTTTTCTGAGTTATTCACTGTCTATTAAATTCTGTTTGTCACTGTTATAAAAATATATAGGCAATCTAAGTATATTATATAAGGCTGATTTTCGTTTATTTTTTGCAGAATAAAATTTGTTATTGAGTTCATAATTATTTAAACAATAAATGGAAATTACTTCTATATTTTGCAGGTGGTATTTTTGGCATCTCATATAAAAAGTTATAAAGTGTTAATAAAATTGTTATTTTTATATTGTGTATGAATTATCATTGAATTTCAGTTCAAAATTGCATAGAATATAAAAATGTTAAATTCCCAAAGATTTTTAATAATTCGATCATTTTTAGGCAACGATTTTGTTTTCATATTAGTATAAATATTTGCCAGAATCATGGCTCAGTGCCAATGTGCGTCGCTGGTGAGTATTAGGTGAGGTTCCGTCCTCTGGCTACTTTGTTTTAGATAGTGTTTCAAGAAACGAGGAGACTCTCGATGGTGATTTGTGATGTTCAGTATCTTACCTCGTTTGCCGGATTACTAGTGGGGATTTTACGGGTTTTCTCCTATAGGTAGTTCTCCTAAAACTCTTCCGGAATGCACTGTCCTCCTTCTTCAGCGTCTCGGAGCCAAATCAGACGTTTACCTCCATCACAACAGAAGCTGCCTCTTTCCTTCCATCCATGAGTAGATACTTATGGGATGTCCATTCCACACTGCAGAACACTGAGGATTAGACATACACACACCACCATATATCATTAAATATTATCACCTTTAAAAGTGCAACCAAACAATAAAATTACATAATTCATTTACTTAAATTAGTTTTATTTAAAGTAGCCAAAATAATGGTGCTCGGGAAAAAGATAAAAATATCGGTAAATTTGAATTTTAAAAAATATAAAAATAAAATTTTATAAGACAATTAATTTCTATTTAAAATATATTTAATTAAGCAAGCTAAATAGCTTATAAAATAAGGTATAACAGAAAATATTTAGAAGCTAAATTTCACGAAATCATTAAAATTATCTTTTCTTCTAATTATTACACCTTTCCCATTTATCTATAAATTGAGAAGACAAAAAATTGAAAGAAACAGATAAAACGAACTTTTTTTCGAAACATTTATTTCGTTACCTTTTCTTAACTTGCAATAAATTAAGCAATTAATTTTTGAAAAAAAAGCAGACAAAGTGAGGATTTAATTGCAACGGAGTTTGTGTAACGTTGCAATTAATTTTCATAACAAAATAAAAAATATAATAAAAGTCGAGTTACCACATCTAAAAATAACTTTGAATAAAACCATGATTATTTTTTGATTCGCTGATTTTACATTGAAATGTTTTATTTTTATTTTTTACAGTTAAGGATAATAATTAAAAAAGAAGGAATATAATAATTAACCTGTTTTAAATGTCATTATTTATTTTTTTTTTTATTTTTATTATTTTTCTAAGCTATTCACTGTCTATTAAATTCTGTTTGTCACTGTGATAAAAAATAGGTAATCTATGTACATAATATAATGCGGATTTATTTTATTTTATTGCAGGATAAAATTTGTTTATGAGTTTCTAATTTTTTAAATAAAAATAAATAATAAATGGAAATATCTTCTATACTTAGCAGACGATAAATTTTGCACCTCATATAAGAAATAAGGTGTGAATAAAATTAAAAGTTTATTTTAAATTGTGCGCTTTTTTTTTCCTAAGCTTCATATTCACTGTATATTAAATCCGGTTTATCACTGTGACAAAAAATGTAAACATATAAACCATAATACTTATTTTCGTTTATTTTATTGCAGGTTGAAATATGGTTTTGAATTCATAATTTTTTTAAAAAATAAATAAATAATAAATGAAACTTCTTTCTATATTTATCAGTTGGTATTTTTGCATCTCATATAAAAATGATGAGGTGTGAATAAAATTAAAATTTATTTTAAATTCGGTATGAATGGTTTCTGAATTTGAATTTAAAATTGTACAACTTATAAAAAAAATATTAAATTTCCGAAGAATTTGTTTTTTTCTTTTTAGGCAACGAATTTGTTTTCATAATAATATTAATATTTGCCAGACGCGTGGTTCAGTGACAATGTGTGCCCCTGGTGAACTTTGGGGCTGAGGTTGAATTTGCAAGAGGATTTTTTGTAGATACTGTTTCAAAAAGAGGAGACTTGATGGCGTTTGTAATGTTCAACATCTTTCCTCGTGAGTTGGACCATCTGGTACGTATTTTCCGGGTTTTATCCTATACGATATGCACCACCGCGTTAGTTCCCTCTAAAAGTCCTTCTGAAAGGCACTGCCGTGTTTCTTCAGCCTTTCTGGAGCCAAGTTACATTTCTACTACGGGTGCTCCATCACAACAGAAGCTGACCCTCCTTCCATGAGACCACACGGATTCTTGAGCTTGATATAGATGTTGCTGTCTACCAAGTTCAATAAGAACGAAAAATGTATTGAACGAATGATTAGAATGAGAAATAGTAGTTAACAAATTAAGTTAAATAATATTTGTTTGTTTTGTCTCTCTACGATCATTTTGTACACACTTTGGGTTAGTCAAATAGGGACCTACAGATTAATGTGGATTCCGAATCACTCACAAACATCAATGTCATCTCCGAAATTCAAGAATGAAGCCTGTGTTATCAAAAGCCAGATAGTTAAATAATGAGTTGATGAAGACAGATGCGGCATAATTATGATCAATATGATGAGGAAGTATATAGTAATCCATAATTTAAAAGCTGAATAAATATTTAGAAAGGAAAACTGCAAATCAAAATTAATGGTTTCCACATAAAAAAAAAAAAAAAACATTAGGCATAGTGCAAGTTAAAAACTGATATGCTTATTGTATACAATGAAATTTTTTTTCAAAAAATAATTTATCTTTAATAATTATAATTAATCTTTAATATAATTATTTTGAAAAATTCCTATATAAAAAAACAATGATGTTTTACACCTGTTTTGTTCATATATATAAAAACGGAATTTATTATTATTTACATAGTGCATTTATATAATAAAATCATCTTAAATATACAAACATACACAGTATTAATACTGAAAATTGTTAAATTGATGAAACACCTGCTGAATTCATCAAAGGCACAATTTGACCTCAGTCCAATTAATTAAAGTCCAGGCACTACTCCAAGGTGGCCAAGGTCGTTTGCCTACTGGCAGTTTTCGACACAGGAGATGGTTTCTTTTTATAGGATAGGGTTTCCAGCCCTAAAACCATCGCTCTACAGTCAAGTAAGAACGGGAGTTTACAGTTGATTTAGAACCATTTCAAACATCCATGGTATTTGCCTGACTCAGTTCCCAAACCCATATCATCTACAACCAGAGTGCTAGTTCCTAGGCCATCAGACCACCTGACTTTAATCTAGGATAGTTAAATTTTGATTTTCGTACATAAAATTTATCATGCTTTGAATTTTAAATAGAAGCCTTTTGCATTTTAAAATATTAATCTTCCTTATATTTACATGGAATTTGCAAGGTTTTTGTTATATGCTATAATGACAGTGGGCTAGAATGATGGAGAGGGTTACCTTTCTCATGGGGAGGGGGAGGGGGGGAGTCCTTCCCCAAGATGATTTGATATCTAATTTGACTTTAGAGACAGGTGTAGAGAAATATAGACAGGTACCATTAATAGAACTCTTAAGATTGGCCACCTTGGCCAGCTCATCTGCAATCCCGCTGCCTTAAACACCTACATGGGGCGGAACCCACTGAAAATATATTATTATTGGGATGGACACTTTGGGGTCTGAATGGCCGAGTGGCTAGCGCTCTGGCGCTCGGTACCACAGGTTTCGGTTCGAGTCCCGACGGTACCATGGATGTTTGTAGGGGTTCGGAATCCACTTTAAACTTTAGGTCCCGGTCGAAAACCCTCGTGGGACAGAAGATGGCCGTAGAGGGACAAACCAAACCTCCACGAGAGCAAAGGCTGAGTCTCCCAAGTGGAGTCTTTCCAGGTACCGAAGAAGGAAAAAAATTGACAATGCTAGGTTAGAAACATAATTTTCCTCTAGTCGGAAACCGAAAGTACAATCGAACAGGATTCAATGGTACAATTCAATAGAATACAATGATACTGTTTAATAGGATTCAATGGTACAATTTAATATGATTAAATGGTGCAATCCGATAGGATCCAATGGTATTGTTTAATAGGATGCAATGGTACATTCAATTAAGATCAAACGATACTTTTAATAGATTCAATGGTGCAATCATTAGAATCCAATGGTAGAATCCAATAGTACAATTTAATTGATTACAATGATACAATGGTATTATTTAATTGCAATGGTACATTCAATGGTACAATTTAATATGATTAAATGCAATAGGTGCAATACAATGATACGATTATGATTAAATGATCCAATGGTATTATTTAATAAGATTCAATGGTGCAATCAGTATCCAATGGTACAATTCAATAGGATACAACTGTTTAATATGATTCAATGGTAAAATTTAATATGATTAAAATATCGCATCCAATGGCATTGTACAATCATTAGTATCCAATGGTACTATCCAATGGTACTAATAGGATCCAATGGTACAATCCAACAGGATACAATGGCAATGGTATTCTCAAAATAAAAATAATGTATCTGTTGGGATTAAAATTGTAAAAATTCAATTATGTGAACACATTTAAAATTATAACCAAACATCTTTTATATTTAAAACAAATTCACCCTTATCGCTATTAATTCTTTTCTTAATAAGGATTGCTTATGCTGAATAAATTAATATGAACATAATTAGTAAAAGTCATCTATTGTTTATGTTAATTAAGAGATTGTGTATTGTGGTATTTTTTACATATTTATATTTTGTATCATTTTCAGGAAAAATTTTTACATTAAAAACAAACAAATTTTTACACCTGTTTTGTTCATATATCAGGCATATAATTTTTTGTGCAATCGTTCCAAATTCGACTCCGCACTATTTAATTCAGTCATAAAAAGGCTGTCTCGAAACAGAAATTTGATGGGAAACTCATCACTGCGACCGAGAAGAGCACGCTGTCTCAGCACATGTCATTTGGAAAAGTGTGTTAGAGAGACAGGGAAGAATGACTCCCGTGCGCTCTCTGCTCGCCGGAAAAGAAGACATTTCTACGGATCCATGAAGATTTTCATTTAATGGCAAGTGCAGGGGCCGGGTACAAATTCAGAAAATGTTAATTTTGAGGTCATCTGCATTTGATTTTCTGTTTCTTTTAGTGCTTTCAGGAAAAGATACTGAGCTACACATCTATATTGGAATTATTGGGACAAACCCCTTATTTTTACATTTTTGCTTCATGAATGTGACAAATGAGGGTAATCTAGGGATTTAGAGTTTTGATGGAAAAAAAAACATAATGAAATCAATCTAATAAAGGACAAAAAACACAGGAGAATCTGCTATTGCAGTGATAAATTCAGTATCAAGATGAAGAAAGGTTTTAATTACACATGTTATTGTAATAATACTTAGTCAGAGAGAATATTTGCAAAGCATATAGAAACATTTATGATTCATAGTTTTCAGGATATTCATATTGCTCATAGTACTCATACGAATTATAGAACTCATTTGACTTAGTGTTCATATGAATCATGTCAAACCCTAGTATTCATACGAATTATTGTATTTATATGACCAGTAATATCTATACGAATCATAGTGTTCATGACTCATAGAGTTTATAAGATTCATACAGTATTTATATGAATTATTTATTGATTTATATTATTCATATTACTCCTAGTGCTCATTTACTAAAACAAATTATAGTATTTATAATACTTATGCGAATTATAATTATAGGATACATACGGCCCATAATAATCAAATGACTCATAATATTCATAAAAATTATAGTACTTTTATTCGTACGATTCATACGACTCAAGTAGTTTATAGCACTCGCATGAATTATAGCCCTCATGTGCCTCACAATACTTAGATGAACTATACAACTCCTATTACTTATACGACTCATATAGTATTCATATGTTTGGTAGTATTCAAAACAATTACACTAATCATATTACTCATGATACTCATACAGTAATACAAAATATAGTATTTATAATACTCATACGAATTATAATAATCATAGAATATATATCATTGTATCCATGGGACTCATTGTATCCATATGTACTGTAATATTCATACGAATTACAGTACTTATGCAACTCATTATAATCACAGTACAACTCATACGATTCATAGTACTCATAGAATGCATACCACCCATAGTTTACATGTAACTCGTGATAATCAATGTATATGAATTTTTGTATTTACAACGGCCATACCATGCTGAATATTCCGGTTCTCGCTAGATCACCGAAGTCAAGCATCATTGGGAGCGGTCAGTACTTGGGTGGGTGACCATCTGGGAACACCGCGTGACGTTGGCATTCACAAATTTGGGACCTGAATGGCCGAGTGTCTAGCGCTCTGGCGCTCGGTGCCACAGGTTTCGGGTTCGAATCCCGGCGGTGCCATGGATGTTTGTAGTGGTTCGGAATCCACTTTAAGCTGTAGGTCCCGGTCTCCTATGACTGTAAGAGTGTCACGGAGCAGAAGTCAGACTTCTACCTAAGGCTGCTCCATCAGAACAGAAGCTGCTTCCTTCCCCTTCAATCATGAGTATGTATGGGCTCGTGGGCTTGGCCAGCCAAGTGGGATAAGAAACAACAAACAGTATTTAGTACATGATTTATAAGACTCATAATATTCATACGAATTATGACACTTATGCAACTCATAGTATTCGTGCAACTCATACGACTCATAGAATACATACGACCATAGTACTCTAAACGAATTGTAGTACTCATATGATTCATAATATCTTTACGAATTATAATACTTATGCGACTTAAAGTACTCGTACAACTCATACTATTCACAGCATTCATAGCAATCGTACAATTCATACGGTTCATAGTGCTCATACAACACATAGTATTTAGAACACAAGATTAATTTTTACATATAACTGTGATCATCGTGTCTTTATGTATAAGAAGACCAGATCACTAACGAGTGTTAATGGAAGACAATTGTCTTCCGAAAATCTTTTCAGTGGTAATTACCCCCACATTTGTGTGTCATAAAGGAGAAATTTCAGAAAACTCTCATCACCGTCATTATTTAAACGACTGTCAAGTAATGACACGATGGTCAAGCCACCATCGAGTCGCTTATATAGTATTTCCCATAATGTGTCCTAGTTAAAACATTAAACAAAATTTTCATTTTTTTTTTCCTCTGTCAAAGAACAGATTCAATTTGAATCTGATCGAATATTTAAGGCGCAGCATGAAAGTATTAAATATTTTGCATCCATCAGATAAAATATAATGAATAAATACTGCAACTGTTATAGTAGTTGAAATAAATAAAGGGACCCAAGTATAGGTCTGTTAAATACAAAATCAATACGATTGTTATCAAGAAAAGCGTTCTCCTATTAAATAATAAATAATTTACTAACAGGGGGGCTGAAACGTTCGTAGGCTGACACATAGATGGCGCTACTAGTATTAATTCCATATGATTTTTAGTTAGCCCTAACCTTCAAAAGACACGTGTAGGAATTTGCTAGTGTACTATTAGTATGTGAGTTATAGCATTTTTAGTGAAGCAACTTTTGTTAGTTTGAAAAATGGATAAAAAGGAAATTTCGTGTGTTAATAAAGCATTGCTTTTTGGAGAAAAAAAATACTATTGTAGCGAAGGCCTGGCTTCATAAACATTATTCGGACTTTGAACCAGGAAAATCAACCGTAGAGAAGTGGTTTGCTAAATTTAAACGAGGCGAAATGAGCACCGAGGATGATGCACCCAGTGGACGCCCCCAAAGAGGCTGTTACCGACGAAAACATCAAAAAAAGTCCACAAAATAATTTCTGATAACCGTAAAGTGAAGTTGATGGAGATAGCTGAGACCCTAAAGATATCAAAGGAATGTGTTGGACATATCGTGAATGAATATTTGGATCTGCGAAAGCTCTGTTCGAAGTGGGTGCCGTGCGAGCTCACAATCGACCAAAAACAACAATGAATTGATGATTCTAAGCAATGTTTGGAGCTGTTCAATCTAAATAAACCCGAATTTTGCGTCGATATGTGACAATGGATGAAACATGGCTCCATCATTTCACACAGGAGTCCAATCGACAGTCAGCCGAGTGGACTGCACGTGATGGACTTTAAAAATGCTATAACTCACATACTAATAGTGCAACAGCTGTCAAATTTATGCACGTGTCTTTTGAAGGTTAGGGCTAATTAAAAATCATATGGATATAATTCTAGTAGCGCCATCTATGTGTCAGCCCTACGCACTTTTCAATCCACCTGTTTTTATATCTGAAATTAGCTAATTAAATTGTAATATTTTAATCAGACATGTTTTTCTTAATGGTCTAAAACTATAATGAATAAGTTTAAATTTATTCATTTTAGAACTACATTTTCTTTTAAATAACGTATAACTGGTTACATTGAAGAAAATATTTATTTTTTAACACCATTCTAATTTGAAAAAAATTAAAAAAATATCCAAATATTGAAACATTATTAAACGCAACATCCCATATCAAAAAATATATATTCTGTAGATTTCTGTACTAAATACAATTATTCGATAAATATTGATTCTTTGTATATGAATTCTCGTCTCGTGACTGAATGTGAACTTGCGCCGCTGGTGAGCATTAGGAATGGAGGTTAAATCCGCTTGTTGCTATGTTGCAGACACTGATTCAGAAAACGAGGTTTGGTTTGGGTTTGTTGCTCTACTGGTCATTTTATGCACACTTTGAGCTAATTAGACAGGCACCTACAGTTTAAAGTGAATTCTGAGCCACTAGCAAACATCCATGCCACCACAAGGATTTGAACCTGAAGTCTGTGGTACCGAAGGCAAAGGCTCGTGGATCAGTGGAAATGCGCTGCTGATGAGCATTCGGGCTGAAGTTAAATACACTGGTAGCTTTGCTATAGCCATTATTTCAAAAAATAAGTAGACCCGATGGCAATTCTGATATTCAACACCTTACCTCGTTAGTCGAAACAACTAGTGGGTGTTTTCAGAGTTTTCACCCATAGGTAGTTCCTCCCTAAAAGTCATCCCGGAAGGCACCGCCCTTCTTCGGCAGCGACACGGAGCCAAGTCACACTTCAAACTACGGGTACTGCATCCAAATAGAAGCTGTCCTTCGTCGCTCTACGGTCAGTTTGTGCACACTTTGTTCTAATTAGACCGGTACCTACAGTTTAACGTGAATTCTGAACCACTAGCAAACATCCATTCCCCCACTAGGATTCGAACCTAAAGTCTGTGGTACCGAAGGCAAAGGTTCGTGGATCAGTGGCAATGTGAGCTGCTGATGAGCATTCGGGCTGAAGTTAAATACACTGGTGGCTTTACTATAGCCATTGTTTCAAAAAAGTAGACCCGATGGCAGTTGTGATATTCAACACCTTACCTCGTTAGTCGAAACAACTTGTGGGTGTTTTCAGTTTTTCTCCCATAGGTAGTTCCTCCCTAAAAGTCCTCCCCCGAAGGCATTGCCTTTCTTCATCAAAGACACGGAGCCAAGTTAGATTTCTAACTACGGGTACTGCATCCCAACAGAAGCTGTCCTTTTCCTTCCATTTCTGATTAGACTACTCATGGGATGTCCGTCAAGCATTGCAGGACACAACAAAATGATGCAAATCCTTTATAAAGTTGTCGAAAATATTTCTTGATTATTGTATTAATCAAGAAATATGTAGAAAAATTTGTTAAGAAATAGAAGGATATTTTTAAAAATTAAATTGTACTGCATAAAAATTTCTTTATTTTATATAAAATATAAAAATATAAAATATTTTTTATAAAAATATATTTTACATTTTTTATAAAAATATTCATCATAAAATTTTATATTTTCAAAAGATTTACTTTCAAGAATATAGATACATAAAAATACATATCAAGTATCATTTCCATAGTGCGTGATTGATTTTCAAACTTTAATTTTCTTGTAAACAAAATTGTTATTATTCATATTTGCGGAGCTGAGATGGGAGAAAAAAATTTCCATGCTCACATATAGCTGGAAGGAATGTCAAGAATCGGCCCATTTAAAAATAATAATAACAAAAAAAAAAAAAAAAAAAAACTGAGAGAAAAATAGTATCGAAAATCCTTTGAAACGCTCCTCTTTGTAAGTATTTTGCAGAGCTTGAAAGGAGAGCAGGGAGGGAAAGGATAGAGGGAAAAAAGGGAAATTTCAGGGAGCCATTTTTATATCTTGAATGCGTCGCTACATTCTTTAGTTTCAATCCTAAAACCTTTTCTGTCTCGATTTCTTGTACTTGATGCACCATAAATATGCTTTTGGGTTTCTCTTTTTTACGAAACATGTTTTTATATCAGATTGTTTTAATCGAGTACAGGTTTGAAAAATATTATAGGCAGTAGATTTTCTTAAAGCTGTGATACTATATATATATACAGTTGTATAAAGATGCTTTACTAATCTACTTTAGTTAAAAGAATATTTACGCAGTGGTTAAAAACATTTAGATATTAGAAAGATTAACTAAAAAAAAATTGGTCGATAAAACTTTAAGCAATTAAGCTCTTAAAATGGTCCCAATATTATAGAAAACTTGTCTGCAGTGATAACTTTTTAACCTATGCACTCTAATTTTGAACTCTAAAAATTGAAATAATAATAATAAATTAAATATTGTAATAAAGAAATAAAATCTATAAATTACGACTAAATTTTCCGGGCCCTATACCAGGTCACGTAATATTTTTAACTCTAAAAACTTAAAATTATAATAATATTAATAATTAATAAATATATAAGAATAAAGAATTAAGTAATAACATTAAAATTGTAGTTAATTTTTGAAATATTAATTAATAGAAAAAAAATTAAAAATAAACAAATTCTGAGCTTCATAAATACTTTCTCTTTAGATCACCCATATCACATCTAGCGATTCTTGTCATGGTCCGATAAAAGCATAAAATGAATTTTTCAGAAAAATGTATTTATTATAAATGTATATGAAATAAATCTACAGTCTTATTCGCAGTCCCATAATTATAAAAAATAAAATAATATAAATTTAAAAAAAAATTGTTTAAATAAAAAAACTATAAATTTTTAAAAAATATATATAATAATATAAAATTTTATTATATTTTATATAATTTATTATTAAGTGGGGTCTTTATTTAAAAAAATATTCTTCTCAAAAAATACATATAGAATGTAACATGTTTGAAAAACAATCACTTCCTAGAATACAAATACATAAAAACACACATTCCTAAGAACATTTTCATAGTGAGTGATTAATTTTCAAACTTTCATTTTCTTGTAAACAAAATTGTTATTATAGTTCTTATCCTATTTGCGGAGCTGAGATGGGCGAAAAAAATGTCAATGCTCACATATAGCTGGAAGGAATGTCAAGAATCGGCCCGATTTAAAAATAATAATAACAAAAAAACATGTAGGGAAAAAACGGTATCGAAAATCCTTCGAGACGCTCCCCCCTTTGTAAGTATTTTTCAAGAGCATAAAAGGAGAGCAGGGGAGGAGAAAGGACAGAGAGGGAAAAAAAGGGGAAATTCAGGAGCCATTTTTATATCTTGAATGCGTCGCTACATTCTTTCAAAGTTTCAATCTTGAAAACCTTTTCTATCTCGATTTCTTGTACATGATGTACCATAAATAGGCTTTTTAGGTTCCAAATTTTTTACGAAACATGTTTTTATATCAGATTGTTTTAATCGAGTACGGGTTTATAAAAAGTTATAGTAGACGTTTTATAAATAGTTAGGCTGTGATACTTTATATAAAAATTGTGTTTTATCAAGAGCCAAAACATTATGACCACCTGTCAATAACGAGTTGGCCCACCTTTGGCGAGCAACACAGCTTCAACCCGCCTTGGGATTAATACCACCACTTTATATACCATTGCCTTATCAACCAGGCGAGTTCATTGCAAAAATTAGGAGTGGTATGAGTGTATATCTATTTTTGCTTAATTAAATAACTGTACGCATTGATTAAACATTTAGCTATTAAAAACATTTGGTCGACAAATGCTTTACCAATTATGATCGTTAAATGGCCACAGTTACAGTAGAAACTAGTCTGCGGTGATAATTTTGCATTCACCTAAGAACCCTTATTTTTTTCGAGCCTTACCCCGAGTGACTTAATTGTTTGAATTCCAAAATAATAATAATAGATTAATTTAATAAGGAAGGGAACCTATAAATTACTTCAGAACATTAAAATTGTAATTATTTTTTTTAGTATCCATTAATAGAAAATAAATTAAAGAACAAATAATTCTCAGCTTTCTAAATACTTTCTCTGTAGACCACCCATATCACATCTAGCGATTATTGTGAAGGTCATTTCCGATAAAAGCATCAATAGAACTTTTCACAAACAATGTATTTCATATAAGTGTATATGAAATAAATCCAGAGTCTTTTTCCCAGACCTGTAATACAAAAATAAAATAATAAAAATATGGAATTATATAAATAAAATTTAATAAAAAAATTTAAGATATTTTCTTAAATTTACTTATTTATTTATTATTTATTATTTAAGTGGGAGCATTACTCTTTTTTAAAAATATATTTATATTAATCAATTAATTTTGCTTTACAAAAGTTAATTTTTGGTTTGAAAATATTCATTGCAAAAATGCATATAGTATGTAACATGTTGGAGAAACATTCATTCATTCATTCATTCTAGAGTATAAATATATAAAAAAATACACATTTCTAGGATCATTTCCACACTGCGTGATTGATTTTCAAACTTCCATTTTCTTGTACACAAAATTGTTATTTTAATTCTTATCATATTTGCAAAAGCTGTATGACAAAAAAAAAAAAATAAAAAAAAAAAAAAAAAAAAAAAAAAATGTCGATGTCCACGTATAGCTGGAAGAAATGTCAAAAATCGGCCGATTTAAAAATAATAGTACATAAATAAATAAAGAACAGGGAGAAAAAATAGTACCGAAGATCCTTTAAAACGCTCCCCCTTTGTAAGTATTTTTCAGGGCATGAAAGGAGAGCGGGGGAGGGGAAAGGATAGACGGAAAAAAAAAGTGGAAATTCTGGAGCTATTTTTGTATCTTGAATGCGTTATTTAAAAGTTTCAATCTTAAAAACCTTTTCTGTCTCGGTTTCTTGTACATGATGTGCCATAAACATGCTTTTGGACTCCTTTTTTAAGAAGCATGTTTTTATATCAGATTGTCTTAATCGAGTACAGGTTTGTAAAAGGTTTATAGGCTGTAGATATTTTTTTACACTGTGATATTTATATACCGTTACGCTGTGACACTTTACATACAGTTGAATAAAGATTATTTACGGATCTACTTCTCCTTAGTTAAGTAAAATGTACGGGGCTAGATATCAGAAACATTCGCTAAAAACATTTTGTCGATAAAAGTTTTACCAATTGAAAAACCGAAAGTCGGATATGCACAGGGTGCTAGAAATATAATTCCTCTCTAGGTTAATCTGTAGGTCCACTGACCATTTCTCTTAAAACGCAACAGGGAGCGTACTTGACAGTGGGTAAGGGGAGCAGTTAAGGGTTATAATCTTTCATATAAGTGCATTAAATTTGTTTGTGATGTAAATTATGCAAAATTTTACATATAAGTAACTATATACGATATATTTGAAATAATGGTTCAGATTTTATAATAATATTAGTGATAATTTGAATATGTTTTATTTGAATCATCTTGGTATGCATATAATTCTAAATAAAGAAATATTTGAAATTTATTGAAATAACATGTGTAAAGTATATTCAATAATTCATTAATTTTATTTACAAAACGCATGAATAAGTAAGATTTTATAAGAGAATATCCTTTATAATGTAGCCTTAAATAATGTAAAAATTTATGCTGAAATCAAACTCAAATTTAAAGCGCATACCTTTACAGCCCCACATGTTACACACACATAATATATATATATATATATATATATATAAGTATTTACCAAGCTGAGAATATGTTTGTGTATTAATTTCTTCCCTATTTATGGATATTACAAAAAATAAACTACTTCTATTCTTTCTTAATTTATAGTTTCCATTCTTCATTTTGTACGTTTATTTATTGTTTATTATTAATATATTTTTTAAGTTTATAGAGTTCAATGAAGTAAGTCATCCGGTGCAAAGCCCTGAAAAATATTAAGGGCACATTGGTGGAAGAAAAATTATCACAACTGACCAGATTTCACTGTAATAGTAACCATTTTAAGTGCACAATCGGTAATACTTTTATCGGCCGAATAAGCTACATGTTTTTAGTCACTGCATACATATTTAAAGCTCTATTTATTCTTCAGTATGAAAAGTATCACTGCGTAACGATATTTAAAAAATCTCTACTGTCTATAATTTGTTCTAAACCCGTATTCGATTAAAACAATCTGATATAAAAACATGTTTCGTAAAAAAAATGCTGGAACCCAAAAGCATATTTATGGTATTTCATGTACAAGAAACCGAGACAGAAAAGGTTTTTAAGATTGAAACTTTTAAAGAATGTAGCGACGCATTCAAGATACAAAAATAGGTCCTGAATTTCCCTTTTTTATCCCTCTATCCTTTCACCTCCCCTGCTCTCCTTTCATGCTCTGAAAAATACTTACAAAGGGGTTGCGTTTCAAAGGATTTTCGATACTATTTTTCTCCTTGGTCGTTTTTTTTTTGTTATTATTATTTTTAAATCGGTAGATTCTTGACATTCCTTCCAGCTATATGCGAGCATCGACATTTTTTTTTTCTTCCATCTCAGCTCCGCAAATAGGATAATAACTATAAGAACAAGTTTGTTTACAAGAAAATAAAAGTTTGAAAATCAATCACGTAATATGAAAATGATCCTAGAAATGCGTGTTTGTATATATTTATATTCATGCAAGTTATTGTTTTTCAGGCGTGCTACATTTTATAGTTATTTTGCGATGAATACTTTCAGTACCAAAAAATAACTTTCAGTACACCAAAAAAAAAAAAAAAAAAAAATTATTTATTTAATTAATTACTTTTTTTAATAAAAAGTAAAGCTCGCACTTAAATAATAAATTGTAGAAAATAATGTAAATAAATAAATATAATAAAACATAGTAATTTTTTATGTTATTATATTTTATTTAAAATTTTTATAATTTTTATATTTATATTATTTTGTATTAACATAATTTTATTTTTATATTTTTATTAATTTTTATATTATTATATTTTTATTTAAAAATTTATGGTTTTTAAATTTATAGAATTTTTATTATATTAATATTTAACAAATTTTTAAATTTATTATATTTTTAATAAAATATAATAAATTTAAAAATTTGTAAACAATATTTTATTTATTTTTATATTTATTTATATTTATATTATATTATTTAAAAATATTATTTATTTATTCATATTATTTATTTATATCATATTATATTTTTAATAAAATATAATATATTATAGAATAATATTCTTAAGATAATAGATCTAAAAAAATGTAAAAAAAATGTTTGATTTTAGTTAACCGAGACACATATTCTGTATAAAAGAATTATCTATGTAGTGGTTGTCTTTTATCGCATTTAATTTATTATTATTAATTATTTTCGCATGAATTTATTTATTTGTTATTATTATTATTTTAAGTTTTTAGTGTTCAAAGCATTACGTTTTCGGCTTAGATATGGTGTCCTTCTATGAATCTAAAATTATCTGTCTTTAAATGTGTTAAAGACAGATAATCATAGTTTAATAGAAGGACTCCATATCTAATTTTATGTGTGTGGTATCTGAGCTGAGAGTTCTTCCACCTGTGTCTCAAGTATCTCATTTCAAGTACATCGAGCCACAATCTGGTTGCCCAGTCTATACACTACAAGCTTTATTATAATAAGAACTTTGCCAAACACTAAGTTTATTCTACTATCAATATTATTCATGTATACTTCTCTATGATATTTAGTCATTATTCGTATTCATATATCATTATGTGTTAAAATGATTTCTGATATAGGTTACATATTTTGAAATATAATATATATTTTATTACCTATTAAAATTCTGAGGTAGATTTAAGCTGGCAATTAGTTAAAAGGAAGACAAAAGCTGGAATCCACAGTGTGCTTGCATTGGAGTCACTGCTTTTATAGACACAGAAATTAATTTATTTATGAAAAAAAAATCAAAATATTGATTCCATTGCTAAACATAAAATCATACAGATTTCAAATCTTGTTCCTTACTCGTTACATACACATTATTATTTTTATAAATGCTTACTATTTGGAAAGAAATGTGAAGATATGGCCAAAAATATGGCATCCTTCCATAATTGAATCTTTCAAAAATAATGAAACTGTAATGAAGCAAATATTCAAAGTTTCAAAATGAGGAGACTCGATTGCGATTGTCATTTAGGATGAATTTGAATTCACACTAATTGTTATCAATTTTTAAAGCAGCGTATATCTGACTTGCACCCCAACAAGTAACCGATTCATCCGTTTCCGCCATTAAACAGGATGTTTACCATTGCACAATATTCGTGGTTATACTACACATCTTTACACTGAAAGAAGTCAGCCTGTATGGCTGTATTTAAATTTTTCTGCATTATGACACTCAAATGCTGGCACTTACCTCTAAAAGTTGTTTTAACATTTTCTATGTTCTTTTAATACATGGAAGACGTATGAGGGAAGTTGAGGCCATATGCAAAGGTTCTTACCATTAAGGAATATATTAACCAATTTTTGTAAAACGGTATTTTTATTTAATATTTTATGTTTAATCCTCAGTGTCTTGCAGTGAGGGATGGATTTATTTCATGAGTAATCTACTGATGGAAGAAGGGAAAGGGACAGCTGCAGTTGTGACGGAGCACCCGTAGGTAGAAGTCTGGATTTGCTCTGAGTTGCTGAAGATGGGGGGACAGTGTTTTTCGAAGGACTTCTAGGCAGTCCGACTAACAAGTTCCTGAAAGGTTGAGTGTCTAGCTCTCGTTTCGGGTTCGAGTCTACATGAATGTATGTGGTGGTTCGAAATCCACTTTAAGACGTAGGTCTCAGTCTCATATGCTTGTAAGAGAGTCACAGAGCCCTGTCAAACATCTCACCCACATCATTCCCAAACTGTAAAGAGGCAACTCAGCCCTAGGCAGTGAGTGATGTGATGGTGGTGTGGTGTAGTAGTAGTAGTATTAGTAGTTGTATACTGAACATCTGAAACATAATCGAATCTCTTCACTTTTTGAAACAGCGTCTGCAACAGAAAATGAACCTCAATCTTAACCTCACCAGCGTCCCACAATTGCCAATGAGCAAGAGTTGGGCATTTGATATTTTCTTGTTTGATATTTATATTATTTATTTATTTATTATTACTTTTATTAAAAATGTACAAAAAAATGTGCAGATGTTCAAGCTATACTTTTCAATGCACACTTTTATTAATGCTGTCTTCAATATGTTAGGAGCATTTCTTAATGATATCCGATAAGCAAAAAATAAATGTGGCTTTAAATATTCTCACACGCTATGTATTTTATAAAACATTGTTTACTTGTTGATGAAAAACTACAACTTTAACTGAAAAAATAAAGTAGGGCCATTAAATTAATTTACAATCCATCATCAAACTACATAACTCATAACACCTTCACACTACGTCACGCAACTCTCAATTTGTAGACCACCCCTCTAGAAACGTTTTTTTCTCACAAAGCCAAAAACCAGTGAATAATTTATGAACACTGAAAGAGCGAAGATGGGGATATCTCGAATGAAGAATCGTTCCGAACCTACCCAGAAGAACCTAGTCCCTCTCCCACTTTCTTGAAAATAAAAAAAAGGACACAAAATACGTCCTAGAATTACAAAGAAAGAGACCGGAGTGAAGTGATAGGAATTGACTTTACCACTTAAGAACTGCGGAGGAGGCGGGGGTGGGGGCAGTAGGGTTGGGGCTTGGCCCCGGGGGCTAAAAGAGGAGAAATAATAAAAGTTTTATTTTGCAGTTAGTGAGAGAAATATAGAGTTGGAGTGGCCATTCGGACGGCAGCTTTTCTTTCGCTAAATGACAATTGATTTTCTTTCGAGTTCGCGTCGTTAGTTCGAATGAAGCCGTTTTCCAGGACGAATTTCTGGGGTCAGACGGTGAAAAGTTGTTTCAAGACGTCTATTAAGAAGCCTTTCAAATTTTTTGAACCAGGATCTGATATGTTGAGTTATTATTTTGGCACAACGAATGATTTTTTTTTTTTAAATTTTGCAATGATATTTATTAAATATGCTAGAAAAAAGCCTTTACTAAATATTGCAATTTTTCACCCAAAAATAAATAATAAATAAACTAATTTTTTTATATAATAATAAAAAAAATACTGTCAGTCATACAAACGATAAATACAATGTTGTGGAAAAGGAGGTTTTTTTTTTATCCATAAAGTTTGGTACCCATAACCATATACCCATAAAATAAAAAAAAATTTTTTTACTCATAAATGAGTATTGTTCCGGAGGAACCGGATGGCCGAGTGACTAGCGCTCGGTTCCAAAGGCTTCTGGTTCGAGTCCCGGGCGTGCAATGAATGTTTGCTGTGGCTCGGAATCGACTTTAAACCGTAGGTCCCGGTCTAATAGGATTATAGAGAGTTGGGAGTAAAGCTGACAAATCCACCCCGTAAAAATTAAACATCTCCAGTCTGAAAATCTGCCAGCAGGCATACGGCCTTGGCCCACCAAGAAGCTGCTGTGGCAGTGATTTTGATGTTTGTTTCAGAGAGCAAGTTTTTTCGTGTCCTTGGTCACTTTCCCTTATGGAAAATTTAATTGTAAGCTGTATTTTGTTTTTAAATTTTTTCAGGAGCTTTTTTATATATAATGTTTTTAATTTCTTTCACAGGTAAGAATTATTACTGACTATTATACAAACAAGACTAAGACTATTAACTAAGACTATAAGACTTAAGACTATTATACAAACAGATATTGTAATTTTCCCTGCAAAAAAAAAAAATAAATATTAAATAATAATAATCAAAATAATGTTGTCAGTTATAAACACGATAAATATATTGGTCTGGGGAAGGTGAGTTTTGTAATCCATAAAATTATGGGTATTGTTTTAGAAATTTTAACTGTGATGTGTATTTTTTTTTTTAAATTTCTTTCAAGAGCTGTTATTACAGATAATATTTTTAAATTCTTTCAACGAGCTTTTTTTTTTATGTATAATATTTTAAATTTCGTTCACGAGCCTTTTATTCATAATATTTCTTTAAATTCATTTCATGGGCTAATAAATATATAAACATAATATTATAAAAACCAGAGATTGCAATTTTCCAAAAAACAAAAAGAATAAAGCAATTTAATTATTTGTATTCAATCAAAATAATAGTGTCAGTTCGAAGCACGATAAATACAATGTTTTGGGAAAGTAGTGCTTTTTTACATAGCCATGAAATTATGGGTATTGTTTAATAAAATGGGCATTTCTTGTGTCCTTGTTAACTTTCGGTTTCAGAAATTTTTAACTTGCGTAATTTTTAAAAACAATTTGTTCACGAGCTTTTTTTTTATGAAATATCTTAATTTTTTTTCCACAGAGTATTTTTATACATAATATTTTTAATTTCTTTCAAGAGTAATTAACATAATATTTATTTAGATTTCTTTCACGAATTAATAATTTTATAAACAGAGTATTATAGTGAACAGATATTGCAATTTTCACAGTAAAAAAAAGTTAACTATTTTTTTATACAATCAAAATAATGCTAACAGTTACACACGATAAATGTGAGCTTTTCATACATAATATTTATTTATATTTGTTTTTAAAATTTATTTACTTATATAATTAAATAATGTAAAACTATTCAAAAAAGCTCGTCTGATAAAAACAAAGAAAATTTTATTTCGAAGAATCTGAAATTTTTTTTTTTTTACTTTTTAAGATTGCCGTTATGTGGTTTGTTCCAACATTAAATCCAAAAATTTATGGATAACTTGTATTTAGTCCCAGTTGATTACATTTGAATTAATTTTTCTATATTAATATATAATATTAATTTTTTTCAACAATTTCTTAATTCTGTGGTTTTGTTGTAAAATAAATAAACTAAAATAATAATAATTATTATTTTTAATAAAATAATTAGTTGTTACAAAATAATATATATTCATCATAGATTGAATTGAATATATCGTAAATTGCTGTAGTGTGTTGAAAAAGGAATTGTAAGATTTCTGTATATTTTGAAATAAATCTGCAAATTTTATATAAAAAATATTATGTAAAGTTAACAAATAACAATATTTTAACATAAAATTTCAAGTTTAATTTCCTTTCTTCTAGCATATGACCGGAATGTTGGTAAAGCACGAGAGCCGTTTTTTGCTTTATTATTTCCGTTTCAAGACTTCCGTTACCATTCCGATTCCGTTTTAACATATAAGCAATTGCAAAAGCTTTTATTGCCTTAACACTTTAAAAAGGATTATTTTATCTTATTTGTTTTTGATATTTGTGTTATTTAAAAACCGGAATAAATTTAAATAAAATTTTTTTTTTACTTAAATCTGCATATACTATACAATTCAATAGTGCTTGTAATATATATTTCATTCTTTTTCATTTAAATTTTATTCAATTCATCTTCAAACTGATATACATAAAAATAAACATGAAAAAAAAATGCATTATAATATGACTACTAGTTTATAGATAAAACTTATATGATGGCCGAGTGTCTAGCACTCTGGTGTTCGGTACCACAAGTTTCGGGTTCGAGTTCCGGTAGTGCCACGGATGTTTGTAGTGGTTCAGAATTCATTTTAAACCATAAGTCCCAGTCTAAGAGGATCGTATAGTGTTGTGGGGGTAGTGTTACTCACGTCTGCAGCATATCTTCAAGTTACACTTGCCCCCTGTGTAGTGAAAAATGAGTAATAGCGATGTAGCCCTTGATTATGGCATAAATATTAACATCTTTATCAGTTGCATTAGAACAATAATAGATACATTTTTATAAATATTGTTATATAAATAATTAATTCAATAATCAAAATTATTGTTTTTAATTATTTAATTGTTTAGTCAGAATTAAATTATTTCATTTAGTACTCTGGAAAATTCTATTTGAAATATTTTCTCCTTTAAAAAATAATTAGCTCATTATATTTTTACTATGCATAGGAATGCTTTTCCTTTCTGAGTTATGCATATCATAAATAATCTGCCATTAGATACTTGAAATGGAGATATTTACTTCTGAAAGTACTTTTGAATTAATGCCCCACATTCGCGTGTCGTACTACAGAAAACTCAAAAACACGTGCGTTAGCTTTCAAAAACGAAAAGAAAAATTTTAAATTTCCATCAAGTATCTTCCTTTCTTTAAATAGTGATTGTAATGGACATATCGGTAAGGGGTTCGAACCCATGCTGTTTATGCTAGTTATTTATATTAACATTTGGTCACAAGTTATCACCCATGGTGTTTCAAGTTGCATATGTTATGTAGATAATAAATATACTTGTTTTAATATTAAAAGAAATGTCGAATACTTTCAACTAATGTAAAAAGCATGATTTTTTACAATAAAAAATGATAAATTGGTAAAATAAAAAGCAATAATAACTTTAGTTTTGACTGTTAAAAAAGAAACATTTATTAGCAAGGCAACTAAATTAAAGTTCAGTGGTAAACCATACGATCCATTCATAAATCAATACAGTACAGTTTCCCATGAAATCCATTTTGTAAGTTAAAGTCTTACCCATTATAAATCACATTTATGATATACCAGTTTGAACAGAAACATCTAAAATGGATATTTGAATTAATATTTCCTTAATTGAATTCACAATGCATATTCCTTTGAAAACACATAATGTGCAAGTATCAAAATGAATGTTATTTTGTTAAGGTGACAAAGAATTTCAAACAAAAAATTTTGAAGTAAGAAATAAATAAATGTCTACATTCAAAGAGGAAACTATACCTGCAAATTACGAATAGATATGATTTGGAGAAACTGAATTCTGCAGATCATCTACGTATATAGCTGGCTGGTAAATTTTTAATACATGAACAGCTGACAGGCGAATTTATAATAAATAGATAGAAGGGGAGGAATTTGTAATAAGGTGAAAAACTGATAGACGAATTTGTAATACGCGAATAGCTGATAAGTGAATTATTAATAGATGAAAAGCTAGTAGGCGAATTTGTTATACATGAATACTGGTAAGCGAATTTGTAATAGGTGAATAACTGAAAGGTGAAATTGTAATATGTAATAGGGAGATGCATTTTTAGTAAATGAATAGATGGTAGGTGAATTTTCAGTATATGAATAGATTAAAGGTGAATATATTTAATGCGTGAGAAGCTGATAGATGAATTTTTAATGCGTGAATAGCCGGTTGGGGAATTTGTGAATAAGGTGAATAGCTAGGTGAATTTGAAGGGGAATTTGTATAGCTAGTATAAGGTGAAGGTGAATTTGTATTGTAATGGGTGAATAGCTAGCAAGTCAATTTGTAATAGCCGGTAGATGAATTTGATATACGTGAAAAGCAGATAGTTGAGTAACTGTTTTTTAATACATAAAAGTATTACTGTCATTCTGAATAAATATGATTTTTTTTCTGTTTTTTTTGGTTTATGACATAAATTCATATCTTTGATGTAATTTTTTAATTCAAAGATTAGAGTAAAACTTTTTTTTCCAATGAGGGGAACAATCACCAGGGATGGAGAAGGAGAGAATGTTTACGATGGCTATTCAACAAAACTATTCAACCACAATCATTTTTAAAACGTTGTTAATGAAAAAAAAAAGACAATTAAATGAAAGACCAAATTCTTAGAAGTTTTATGCTACTGTGACCAAACTAAATCTAAATGGAAAATTCAGAAATAAAGTTGATAAAGATTTGTCAATTTGTAGGCTTAATTAATCAAGTTAATTGGAAACTTTAAAATTATTCTACAAAATTAACAATGTAGTTCCAATAAATACTCGTTCTGAGATATTTAATTAGTTCTAGAAATAGAATGAAAAAGAAAATAAATGTTTGGGTAAACTACAATAATTCATTACAAGACAAGATGTTTTCAAGAATATTCTCACTTCTGTAGAAAGCTGAGATAAAAGGAAATATCCCAAAAATTAAATTTTTAAAACATATGTGATGCATTTTCTAAAATGCATTTAATTATTAATTGTAGAGCACTTGAAAAATTATTATATCTAAAAAGGTCTTTTGGCTGCAACGATAAAAAGCACTTAGATAAGAATGATTAATTGAACAAATGAACAATAAATATAGAAGAAAATTATCACTTCTCTAATATTATTTGTAATTCTTTGATTAGAAAGATAAGTATGATGGCTGAGTGACTAGCACTCTGATGCTCGGTACCACAGCTTTGCGGATGGTGTCCCAGCGGTGCCATGGATGTTTGTAGTGGTTTGGAATGAACTTTTTAAACATTAAGTCCCGTTCTAATATGACTGATGGGCGTAGGGTTGACATAAAGAAAAAATAACATCTCATGTTTTGGAATCTGGCAGAAGGCCCACCATGGAGCTGTCGAAAAAGCGAGCTTTTGAAAAAGAATTATAGATGTATATTTCAAATTAGGTTAATTTATAAATCAATAATTAAAAAAATATACTTTGAAATACATATTTTATGAATGTCCATTCAAAATATTTCATACTATTTTTAAGTATAAAAATTAAAATTGTCTATTAATTATAGAAACTATAAAAATATGAAGTTAATTTTGATGAATACAATTTATTCTAAAAACAACATTTGTACAATAAACTGAATTATAAAAGAAATTCAAATGAAATTCAGATAAAATGATGCATATTCAATAAAATATTGCTAAAAAATATTTTTTAATACATTTGCTTACATGCTTATAATAAAACATAACTAAAAAGTATCACTAACGTTAATAAAGCAAAATGCATCTTTTATAAATTGAATAACTACTATCTCCAAAACATTTTTTACCTAGAAATTTATCTAGTTTTAATTTCCATCTATTAAAATTAAATAAATTTCTTTAAACTTCTGACTCGAAATAGATGCTTTGATCACTTAAAATCAGTTAATAATTTGCCCTGCATAATAAGGCATTATTTTCTAACAATTTTGAACTTACAAATAAAGTAGAAACGTATGGTTTTATAAAAAATCAAAAGAATTAGTTCTTTTATATTAACTACTATATCCAAAACTAAACGAAATTTCTTCAGATTTTCATTTATCAATTATTAAACTAAGTAAGTTCATAAATTCTTTAAACTTGCGTCTCGAAATATATGCTTTGATGAAATGAACTCAGCAAATATTTTGCCATGAAATAAAATTTTAGGTAAAAGGATACCATACATAAAATAAAACAAAAATATGGATAGCTTTCTAACAATTTTGAACTTATAATAAATAAAATAGAAATATACCATTTTATAGAAAACTAAATTAATTAATTCTTGCACATTAACTACAATCTCCGAAAACGGAGAAATTTTATTCAGTTTTCACTTCACAATCATTATGAAATAAAGCCCTAACATCTCTTTAAACTTCCAACTCGAAACAGATGCTTAGAGGAACTAAATTAAGCTAATGCTTTTCCACAAAATAAATTTTTATTTTAAAAGAGTATCGTACATGCAATAAAACACAAATGAGGCATGACTTTCTAACAATTTTAAACTTTTAGATAAAGTAGAAATGATTATTCTTTTTCAAAAAAACAACTTTTAATTCTTGCACATTAACTACTATATCTGAAATTGGAAAAACTGTACGAAGTTTTACACTTCTCAATTATGAAGTAAAGTATTGAATCTTTAAGCTTGAAATAGATGTTTTAAAAATTAAATTCAGCTAAAATTTTATGCAAAATAAATGTTTATTGTAAAAGAATACATGCATATAAAAAACAAATGTGGATTTTTAAGCAATTTTGGACAAATAAATGAATGCCGCATTCTATAAAAATCTAATTTATTAAAACTTGTACATTAACTACTATCTTTGGTGGGAAAATTTCATTCAGTTTTCCATTTTCCAATTATTAAGTAAAGTATTGACTTTTTAAACTTCCAACACGAAATAGATGTTTTACGGATTAAATTCAGCTAATATTTTATTACAAAAAATAAATTTTTATCGTATAAGAATACCATATAGTAAAACACAGATGCGGCAAGACCTTCTAACAATTTTGAACTTATAAATAAAAGACATTCCATAAAAAGCCAAATTAATTAATTCTCACACATTAACTATATCTCCAAAAAACTGGAGAAAGTTTACTCGGTTTTCCATTTCACAATCATTAAATTAAATAAAGCCCTGACTTCTTTAAACTTCCGACTCGAAACAAAGATTGACGAAGTCCATCGATCCTTTTCCCAGCAACTGTTATGTCCGTAATTAAAAGAAAAGGACTAATTTCTTATCATTCCCAATTTTAATCGGTTATAAAAGTCAGGAAAACAACTACTTTTTTCTTCTCCAACAACTACTTATCTACTAATCTCTGGGCGTCCTTTTTTGTTTGCCGCCTTATCTCAGAGTGGATGGGTGCCGGGAGATGTCTCCGCATTCAATTCGTCCGGGGCTGTTATCGAAAATTAAAATGTGCACACTTTGTTTGTTCGAACGTCAACCCCACATAACCCCACGCTGAAATGTATCGTATTTTTTGAAAACTATGAAGATCTTTGGAAACATGTTAATTCCGGTATACTGCTGGTATGAGTGCCATTGAAGGTGACGATTTGGTTCGCGAAAGGTGATTCAGAGGATTTGATATCGGGGTTTTTCACTGTGAATTCCATTAAAAATGTCTGATACATTCTACTAATTCTGCATTGTACTAAAAGTAATTCAATAGTTATTTAGAATACTATTATACAAATTTGAATGCATAAATATAACTGATAATATCATATTAGATATAAAAGTCTGATTTGAAGAAGAGATTTTGCTGGTTGGTGATTTTAATGCGAGGAAGATTATTTACAGAATTTAATTCAGAGTATGGTAATATGGTAATAAAAGCCGAGAGTTGTTAAAACGATGCTGACGATATTGTAATGATTGATTCGATGTTGTAATGATTTATTCCAAAATGAAACTAATTCCAATCGACGTATTTTAAATGAACATTTAATAAAAATTGTATTAAAAATTAATATTAGTAATAGTGTATTATAATATGAATCTCACACTTTTGATTCCTAGCTTATTACAAAGTTAGGTATAATGAAATAAATTAATAAATAATTTATGTTAAAACAATCCATTAATATTACGATTTGAATTTATGATATATAATTCCGAATATGACTCAATGAAAAATTCGTACATGATTCAGATATGACTCCTCAAAATTAGTACATGATTCGTATCTGACAATCAAAAATCGTGCATAATTCGGATGACTCAATCAAAAATTTTTGCATAATACTGAAATCAGTCAATCAAAAATTTGTATATAATTCGGATATGACTCCGCATTCAAACAAAAATTTTTATCCGTTTGAAATGTGCACCCCGCTTTGTTTGTTCGAACGCCACTCCCCCCCTCCCTCCGCAGCCCCCACTATTGTGTCTCAGACGACTATGAAGATCTTTGGAAACATGTAAATTCCGATAATTACTGCTGGTGGTGTGTGTGCCATTGAGGTGCCGATTTAGTTCGCGAAAGGTGATTGAGGATTTGGTATCGGGGAAATTTCACTGTGAAAAATTACGAGAATTCCATTAAAATGCCTCAAACATTCTACGAATAGTGATTTAAAATACTATCTTTTAATAGTTATATTTGAGAAAATCAACGTAATATATATTTGCATTTCTTTATGAGCATAAATATAAAAAAAAATAGCATATTTATCATTTTAGTTATAAATTTTGATTTGAAGAAGAGATTTTGAGGTTGTTGATTTTAATTCGAAGAATGCTGTATACAGCATTTAATATCTAAAATATGTTAATTTGATAATAAAAATCGAGGACACTGTTAAAAATGAGGTTGATTCCGGTATTGTAATGATTGATTCCGATAATGTAGTAGTGGAACCGTGCTTTCATCTACGCGCTGTAAGAGCGTCCCCTGTGGTGTTCAGGAGGAATTGTGAGTAGGCTTCGAGACTCTTACCCAAGAGGATGTGCTGCTCTTCAGAGTGCGGCAAGAGAAACCTTACTCAGTTTTCTATTTACCATTTATTAAATAAAGTAATTTCTTTAAACTTCCGACTAGAAATAGATGTTTGACCAATTAAATTCAGCTAATGTTTTGCTATAAAAATAAATTGTCACCTTAATAGAATATCATGCATATAATAAAATACAAATATATAATGACTTGCTATAGATCAAGTAGAAATGTATTATTCTACAAAAACCAACTTTTAATTCTTGCACATTAACTACTATCTCCAAAACTAGAGAAAACTATACTCGGTTTTTCATTTCCCAATATTTAAGTAAAGTATTGACTTCTTTTAAACTTCTGGCTCGAAATAGACGTTGGACAAATTAAATTCGCTAATGTTTTGCTACAAAATAAATTTTTATCCTAAAAGAATCTCATAAATATAATACAAAAAAACACCAATACGGACTTTTTAACAATTTTGGACATAAATAACATATATTGTTTTTAAAAAACAAATTATTTAATTCTTACACGTTAAACAACTATCTCCGAAATTAACTTCACTTAATTTTCCACTTCCCAGTTATTACCTAAAATGTCGACTTCTTTTAATTTCTGCATCGAAATAGATGTTTTACGAATTAAATTCAGCTAATATTTTGTTGCAAATAATTTTTTATCGTAAAAAAATATCATGCATATAAAAAAAACAATGATATTATTTATCACAAATTTGAACTTATATATAAAGAAAACATGTATCATTCTATAAAAAGCCAAATTAATTATTCTCACACATTAACTACTATCTCCGAAACTGGAGAACAAGTTTACTCGGTTTTCCATTTCACAATCATTAAACTAAGTAAAGCCCCGACTTCTTTAAACTTCCGACTCGACAGAGATTGGAGTCCATCGATCCTTTTCCCGGCGACTGTTATGTCCGTAATTAAACAAAAAGGACTAATTTCTTACTTCCCCTAATTACACGTTTGAAAAGTCAGGAAAACAACCACTTCTTTTCTTCTCCAACAACTGCTTATCTACTTATATCTGGGCATCACTTTTGTTGCCGCCTTATCTCAGAGAGGATGGTTGCCGGGAAGAGATATCTCCTCTGCATTCACTTTCGTCCGGGGCTATTATCGAAAATTAAAAATGTGCATTTTATTTATAATGCTTTGTTTGTTCGAACGTCACCTCCACCCCCTACCACCCACTGTCGTATCTTTCTCAGACTATGAAGATCTTTGGAAACATGTTAATTTCGGTAATTACTGCTGGTGGTATGTGTGCCATTGGAGGTGGCGATTGGGTTTCGCGAAAGGTGATTGAGAGGATTTTATATCGGGAAATTTCACTGTGGTAAAATTACGAGAATTCCATTAAAATGCCTAATGTTGATTTTGTTGATTCCGACATTGTAATGATTGATTCAGATGTTTAAAAGTATTTAAATAAGACAATAAATAAGAAATATCATTTAAAAAAATAAATATGAGTAATTATTTATTTTGAACTGTATTTCTTGCCTTTTGATTCTCTCTCTTTACATATAAATAGGTATGATAGTATATATAACTGAAATATTTTTTTGGAAATTTAATTTCAGTTAAAACAGTAACATAATGTTTGAATTATGATATGCAATTCGGATATGAGTCAATGATTTGGATACGACAATCAAAATTTGTACATAATTCGTATGAGTCGATCAAAAAATCTTACATAATTCCCATATAACTCAATCCAAACTTCGTATATAATTCGGATATGACTCAATCAAAATTCGTACTCCTCTTAAAATGTGCACCTGCTTTGTTTGTTCGAACGTCATCCCAACCCCCATCCCACACTGTCGTATCTTTCTCAGACGATGAAGATCTTTGGAAAACATATTAATTCCGGTAATTATTGCCGGAGGTATGATGTGTCAATGGAAGTGGTGATTTGATTCGCGAAAGGTGATTGAGAGGATTTGATATTAGAGATATTTCACTGTGGTAAAATGCTGAGAATTCCATTAAAATGCTTGGTACATACTACGAATTCTGCATTGTACAAGGTACTTCAATAGTTATTTTAAATACGGGTGTATATACATTTAAATGCTTAAATATAACAGATAATATCATATTAACCGTTTTAGTTATAAAGTTTGATTTGGAGAAAAAGATTTTGGTGATTTTAATTCAAGGAAGAATATTAACAGGATTTAATATCGAGAATTTATTTATTTTATAAAAAAAAAAAAAAAAATATTGATTTTGTTGATTCCAACTCGAAATAGATGCTTGATGAATATAAATCAGCAAATGCTTTGATATGAAATAAATTTTTGCCGTAAAAATTCTATCAAACTTACAATAAAACACAAATATCGAATGAATTTCCAACAATTTTGAACTTAGAAATGTAGTATTGCATTATTAAACTAGTAAAAATGTGTTATTCAATAATTATTTAATAATTATAATTATTTATTTATAAACTACTATTTCAGAAACTGGATAAACTTTACTCAGTTTTCCATTTTACCAACTATTGAATAAAGTATCGACTTCTTTAAACTTCCGACTTTAAACTCAGCTAATATTTTGCTAAAAAAAAAAAGTTTGTATCATAATAGAATACCATGCATATAATAAAACACAAATGTGGCATGACTTTCTATCAATTTTGAAATTATAAATAAAGTAGACATTCTATAAAAAGCCAAATTAATTAATTCTCACACATTAAATACTCCGCCACTGGAAAAATTTACTCAGTTTTCCATTTCACAATTATTAACTAAAGTATCCACTTCTTTAAACTTCCAACTTGAAATAGATGATTGACGAATTCAATTTATCTAATATTTTATTAAAAAATAAACTTGTATCGTAAAAGAATACCATGAATATAATAAAATACAAATGTGGCATGATTTTCTAATAATTTTGAACTTATAAAAAAATAGAAATGTATCGTTATATAGAATGTCAAATGAATTAACTCATTCACATTAACTACTATCTCCGAAACTGGAGAAATGAATGATAGCATGAATAATTATAAAATGATGAATAATAATAAAATACCAGCTAATATACCATGGATAATAAAATACCAGCTAATATACCAGGATACAATAAATATAATTAAAAAAAATGTGACTTGGCTTCCTAACAAATTTTGAATAAAGTAGAAATGTATCATTCCATAAAAAGCCAAATTAATTAATTTCTACACATTAACTACTATCTCGAAACTGGAGAACAAGTTTACTCGGTTTTCCATTTCACAATCCTTAAACTAAGTAAATCCCCGACTTCTTTAAACTTCCGACTCGACAGAGATTGGAGTCCATCGATCCTTTTCCCCGGCAACTGTTATGTCCGTAATTAAACAAAAAGGACTAATTTCTTACTTCCCCTAATTACACGGTTCAAAAGTCAGGAAAACAACTACTTCTTTTCTTCTCCAACAACTACTTATCTACTTATCTCTGGGCGTCCCTTTTGTTGCCGCCTTATCTCACAGTGGATGGGTGCCGGGAAGATATGTCTCCGCATTCACTTCGTCCGGGGCTGTTATCGAAAATTAAAATGTGCACCCCCGCTTTGTTTGTTCGAACGTCACCCCCACCCCACCACCCACTGTCGTATCTTCCTCAGACTATGAAGATCTTTGGAAACATGTTAATTCCGGTAATTACTGCCAGTGGTATGTGCGCCATTGGAGGTGGCGATTTGGTTCGCGAAAGGTGATTGAGAGGATTTGATATTGGGGAAATTTCATTGTGATAAAATGTCAAGAATTCCATTAAAATGCCTGATACATTCTACGAATTCTGATAAAGATATATATAAAGATATTTGAGAGAATCATTGTATATATATATATATATATATATATATATATACCAGCAAATATCATATTGATAATTTTAGTTATAAGGTTTGATTTGAAGAAATGATTTTGGTGATTTTTGATTTTTATACCAAGAAGATTATTTACAGGATTTCATATCCAGAGTATGGTGATATGAAAATAAAACTCCAGATTACAGTTATAACGATTTTGAGTATATTGATACCGGTATTATAATGATTGATTCCGATATTGTAATGAATTTATTCCTATAATATAATAATTAATTACGATCATGTAATGATTGATTCGGATTTTTAAATATATTTTAAATGGAGCATTTGATAATAATTTTATTTAAAAATTAATATGAGTAATAGTGTATTATAATATGTATTGTTCTTTTAATTCCTCTCTCATTACATATAGAAAGCTATAATGAAATAAATAAGTTTTTTTAAAATAAATTTATATTAAAACAATCAAATATAATGACAATTACAATTATGGTATACAATTCGGATATGACTCAATCAAAATTAGCACATTATTCGGATATGACTCCTTAAAAAATACGTACATGATTCGGATTTGACAATCAAAATTCCTCCGTATTTCGCAAGACTTTCTAACAATTTTGAATTTATAAATAAAGTAGACATTTTTTAAAAAGCCAAATTAATTATTCTCACACATTAACTACTATCTCCGAAACAGGACGAAGTGTATTCCGTTTTCCATTTCACAATCATTAAACTAAGTAAAGCCCCGACTTCTTTAAACTTCCGACTCGACAGAGATTGGAGTCCATCGATCCTTTTCCCGGCAACTGTTATGTCCGTAATTAAACAAAAAGGACTAATTTCTTACTTCCCTAATTACACGGTTCAAAAGTCAGGAAAACAACTACTTCTTTTCTTCTCCAACAACTACTTATCTACTTATCTCTGGGCATCCTTTTGTTGCCGCCTTATCTCACAGTGGATGGGTGCCGGGAAGTGATGTCTCCGCATTCACTTCGTCCGGGGTTGTTATCGAAAATTAAAATGTGTACCCCGCTTTGTTTGTTCTTTGAAGATCTTTGGAAACATGTTAATTCCGGTAATTACTGCTGGTGGTATGTGTGCCATTGGAGGTGGCGATTTTGTTCGCGAAAGGTGATTGAGAGGATTTGATATTGGGGAAATTTCCTTGTGATAAAATTTCAAAAATTCCATTAAAATGCCTGATACATTCTACGAATTCTGTGGTAAAGTACAAGTCTTTAATAAAGTTGTTGGAGATTTTCTTCTCCAACAACTACTTACCTACTCATCTCTGGGCGTCCTTTTGTTGCCGCCTTATCTCACAGTGGAAGAGATGCCTCCGCATTCACTTCATCCGGGGCTGTTATCGAAAATTAAAATGTGCACCCCGCTTTGTTTGTTCGAACGTCACCCTCCCCCCATCCCACACTGTCGTATCTCAGGCAGACTATGAAGATCTTTGGAAACATGTTAATTCCGGTAATTACTGCTGGTGGTATGTGTGCCATTGGAGGTGGCGATTTGGTTCGTGAAAGGTGATTCAGAGGATCTGATATCGGGGAAATTCCAGTGTGATAAAATTACCAGAATTCCATTAAAATGTTTGACACATTCTACGAATTGTGCATTGTACAAGGTAATGGTATAATAGTTATTTAGAATATGAGCCCTTAATAAATCTATATTTTAAAGGATAAATGTAATATATATATTTCTTTATGTGCATAAATATACTAGAATATAGCATATCGATTATTTAAGTTATTACGTTTTATTGAAAGAAGAGTTTTTGGTGATTGGTGATTTTAGTTCAAGAAAGTTTATTTACAGAATTTAATATCAATAGGGTAATTTGATAAAAATATAGAGAACTATTTTAAAACGATATTGATTCCGATATCGTAATTGTACCAGACTTGCAGGGTGTCGATAGATGGAATCAGAAAATAATCAGCGAATCCCCGTCCACTTTATTGTAAATTGTTCACTTACAATCAATTGAAAAACAAGACAGAAGAAAGCGCGCATGCGCACTATAAACAAATGAAATTTGCATAGTTGCAAACAAATGAAATTTACATGCTATGCAATGCTGAACAGTGATGATTGATTAAAATATTGTAATAATTAATTCCAATACTGTAATAATTAATTTCAATCGTGTAATAATTAATTGCAATCGTGTAATAATTAATTCCAATCATGGAATAATTAATTCCAATCTTGTAATGATTTATTCGGACTTTAAATGCAATTTAAATTTAACATTTAATAAAAAATTGTATTTAAAATTTAAAATAAGTGATATTATATTATGAATCGTTATGGGTGCACTTTATACCTGTAGGTCCCTGTCTAATATGACTATAGAGCATAGGGCTGAGAACCCTGCCCCGTAAAACGAAATCATGTCATGTTTCGAAATCTGCCATCAGACAGAAGAACTTGACCCAAGGTAGGGTTGTTGCGCCTATGAAGAAGAAGACGAATGTACTATAATGTGTATTTCATTTTGATTCATCTTAAATGCATACCTTGTTATTGGTTTCCTTCACAATAAATTAACAGCATATTTTTTCCGATTGTAAGGTCAAAAATCTGACAATCGACAATTACTTTATTTTATGAATATAAAGAAGAGAACCGGATTGATGTCTGGTACGTCAAAAAGAGACTTAAATCTCCCACGGGTTATACGAGACCTTTTATTTTCTTGTGAAGAAAATTATACCTACAGGCTATACCTGTGGATTAAATGTAGTGAGTTGACAATTGGCAATTACTATTTAGTTTTATGTCATGAATATAAAAAAAAGCCTGATTTGTATCTGGTACTTCAAAAGCAGAAGTAAATCCCACATGGATTATACGAGATCTTTTATTTTCTCGAGCAGAAAATTATACCTGCAGGTCTTACCTGTGGATTAAAGGCAGGGAATTACGGTGAATAAATTTTACAAACGACTATTGGGAATTACTTTCCATCAGATTGGTACAAAACCCTAAATGTAACTTCCCTTCTAATAGATCGATGCAAAAACGAAACCCATCGTTTCAGTAGTCTTTTCTCAATCGCCCATTCTGAGTCCTCATGATCACTTCAGCAAAAAACATTCCATTGACACCTCACTTTTTAACCTGGATTAGCTGGAAGAGTGTTCCTCGTCTTAGAAGATCTCCGCAGCCACCGTCTCCACCCTCTTCGGAATCGTCTGCGAAATCCAATATTCTTCAAATCGAAACCATTCGAAAGACCCCAGACGCAATTCCTGTCGGTGGGAATGGGAGTGTTCTTTTGAGCTTTACTTAAAAGCATCTCGTAACTGTTTGGGGCTTTTGTTACTTGCAAAGCAAATCATCATCACTCTTGTTATTGATTCGCTGCTAGCTTTTTTTAAGGGCTTTTTAAGAGAACCTGTATGCATATTTAATGGGTATTTGTTTTTAACATAGTTTGCTTTATTACTATCTGTATTTATAATTCTTTTCATACATTTTTTTCTTTCTGAGGGTACATTTTGTCAGTGGTGTTGTAATGATTTTATGTTTCTTTTAATACCTTTTATATGATATAGTTCAATATTAAAATTTCACTTTAAGTTTTTAATAATTTTATGTTTCGTTTAATACCTTTATATGAAATACTTCAATATTTTTCCCTTTAGGTTTTCCACTAGATTAATATCTTTTAATATAATTTACTTTAAAATATTTTTTTCTTACTAATTTTCCTCCTTAAATTGCCAGTCTAACTGGAAAGAGATTTAATTTTTATCACAAACTCTATACTCTTTTACTTTTTTTCTTCTTTATTATATATATGTCGACTGATACATACGAGATTTTTCTCGTGCAAGAAATTATACATGTGGATGAAAGTCAGGGGAATTGGCAATTGACAATTACTTTTTAATTTTATGTCATGATTATAAGAACAGAACCGGATTAGTTTCTGGTACGTCAAAAAGCAGACGTAAATCTCCCATGGTTTTTACGAGATCTTTTTAGTGCAAGAAATTATAAATGTGGATTAAAGTCATTGAATTGGCAATTCACAATTACTTTTTAATTTTATGTCATGATTATAAAAAATGAACCGGTTTAGTTTCTGGTACGTCAAAAAGCAGACGTAAATCTCCCATGGATTATACGAGATCTTTTTTTTAGTGCATGAAATTATAAATGTGGATTAAAGTCATTGAATTGGCAATTCACAATTACTTTTTAATTTTATGTCATGATTATAAGAAATGAACCGGTTTAGTTTCTGGTACGTCAAAAAGCAGACGTAAATCTCCCATGGATTTTACGAGATCTTTTTTTTAGTGCAAGAATATATAAATGTAGATTAAAGTCATTGAATTGGCAATTGACCATTACTTTTTAATTTAATGTCATGAGTATAAGAACAGAGCCGGATTGACATCTGGTACGTCAAAAAGCAGAATCAAATCTTCTGTGCATCATGCGAGATCCTTTGTATTTTCGTGCAGACAATTATAAATAGGGGTTATATTTGTGGATTAAATGTAGGAAATTAACAATTGACAACTACTTTTAATTCTATATCTAAGTACAAAGTCAGATTGGTATCTGCTATGTCAAAAAGCAGTCGTAAATCCCGAATAAATTGACAATTACTAATAATTTGACCATTGATTATAAAAAATCTTTTATTTTATCATGCAGAAAATTATACATGTAAATTAAAAGTAGGAAATTGAGAATTGACAAATACTTTTTTTTTTTCATTTAATGCCATGAGTATCAAAACAGAACTTTGTATCTCCCATGGATTATACGAGATCTTTCATTCTGACGTGAATTAAATTATACCTGTGGGTTATACATGTAGATTAAAGGCAGCAAATTACCGTGAATAAATTTTACAAACGACTATTGGAAATTACTTTCCAGCAGATTGCTACAAAACCCTAAATGTAACCTTCCCGCCAATAGATCGATGCAAAAACGAAACCCATCGTTTCAGTAGTCTTTTCTAAATCGCCCATTCTGAGTCCTCATGATCACTTCAACAAAAAACATTCCATTGGCACCTCACTTTTTAACCTGGATTAGCTGGAAGAGTGTTCCTCGTCTTAGAAGATCTCTGCAGCCACCATCTCCACCCTCTTCGGAATCGTCTGCGAAATCCAATATTCTTCAAATCGAAATCATTCGAAAGCTCCAGACGCAATTCCTGTCGGTGAATGGGAGTGTTCTTTTGGGCTTTACTTAAAAGCATCTCGTAACTGTTTGGCCTTTTGTTACTTGCAAAGCAAATCATCATCACTCTTGTTATTGATTCGCTGTTCGCTATTTTAAGGGCTTTCTTAAAAGAAGCTGTATGCATATTTGATGGGTATTTGTTTTTAACCTTTTAACATAGTTTACTTTATTACTACCTGTATTTATAATTCCTTTCCTATAGATTTTTTTTTCTGATGGCACTTTTTGTCAGAGCTTTTTGAATGATTTTATGTTTCTTTCAATATCTTTATATGAAATATTTCATTATTAAAATTTAACTTTAGGTTTTCCACTAGATTAAAATATTTCAATATAATTTGCAATAATTTTTTAATAACAAAACTGTCTTTTTTTAAAATTTTAGTCTTCTTTATTCAAAGACGTTCTTAAAATGTTATTGAATTCCACATTAATAGTTACATATATTTATGTCACTAATTATAAAATTAGTTTTTTAAAAGGTTTTGTTATACTTCTGCTATATATTTATGTTTCTTTCAATACCTATATATGAAATACTTTAATGTTATAAAACATTTCATTTGCGTTTTTCCACTAGAGTTCTATCTTTTATTATAATTTATTCTATACTTTTTCTTACTTGCCCTCCTCCACAAATTACCAGCCTAAATGGAAATGCATTTAATTTTTTAATAACAGAATTGTGTTTCTTTTACTTTCTAGTTCTTCTTCATTCTATCATATTCTTAAAATTTTATTAAATTTCACATTAATATATATATATATATATATATATATATATATAAGTCTTCTGTACGTGTGTTTGTCAATGAATTCTCCTAAACGGCTTCAACGATTTTGATGAAATTTTTCGTGTCTGTTTGAGTTAGCCCCTGGATGGTTTAAATTCACAACCGGTTTGTGGCACTGCAATTGATATAATTCTTCTGTACGCGTATTTGTAACTGAAATCCGCCTAAACGCCAGGACCAATTTTGATGAAATGTTTCGATTTTGTTTGATAAAACATGGAAAATGTTTTTATGCTAACCCCTTTTTGTAAGTTACTGCCAGATGGTGCTGAAGTATATCATCTTCTATACCGTTCAACTAATCACTATGAAAATAGGTAATAATATGTGTTCGAGTATGGAAAATTGGTTTGCGCTATCCACTTTATTGTTACTTGCCGCCAGATGGTGCTGCAGCATTTCATCTTGTATACCGTATAAACGATAACCAGGAAAATTAGTATGCACATATATTGGAATATGGAGAATATATTCGGATATGTAATTTATTATACAATACAAAACTTTTACAATATACACGCGATATGTAATTTTCTACAATGTTTTTTTTTGGGGGTGGGGGCAGAAAACGTATGCCGAGTTCTGATAGTATATATATATTTTATATATTTGTCGACTGATTGATAAATCATTGTTATCAACTGAATAGAAAGTTAATTTTTGGTAAGGTTTTGTTATATGTCGGTTATAGTGTTACCATTTAATAAAATGTTTGTTATATGTTAGGTATGGCATGCAAATTAGATCTACCTTCTTGTGGTGCGTTTCAGGCAACGTCTGATACGACAAAATGGTCCTCAAACGCGGCCTTCAGTCTGGCAGTGTGAGTTACCATTTAATAGAATAATCATATGACTGTATAGGATCACGGAGCATGACTTTTACCTTGAGGTGCTTCATCACAACAGAATATATCCCCTTTTCCATTAACCATGTCCATGTGGGCTTGGTCTAGATGTCTACCAATTGGGATAAGAAACAACAGAATTTATGTTTTGAAAAGCAGAATATTTTGAAGCAGAAAACTTTGTTCTATTTAAACATTATGATGGCCGAAGGGTCCCCGGTGCCACCGGTTTCAACTTCGAGTCCCGGCCGTATCATGGATATTTTTAGTGGTTCAGAATCCACTTTAAGCAGTTTGACCCGGTGTGTTATGACCGTAGAACGTAACAGAGCCTAATCACACTTCTCACCCACATCATTCCTAAACTGTAAAGGGGCAATTCAGCTCTATACACAGTTGTGTAGTAGGAGTAGTAGTCCAACTTAAACATGCTTCACTCAAATATATTTTTGTTTTACGATCTCAGTGATACAAAATAACCTTTAAGTAATATTCGTAGACACAACTTTTACTTAGATTTATCGCCTGTACTTGCCATATAAAAAAAAAAAAAGCCCTTCCGTTTAAACTAACATGCAATCAATCGAACGAGAAAAAAAAAAAATATAGCCCGTGCTGCATTTTAAGCTGTCTCATTAACTTTTCAGGTGCAACTAGAAAGTCATGAATATTATTTTACCATCTTCTTGCAAGATGGCACGAAAATCCAGAAGCCAAAATGCAGGAAAAAAAATTAAAGGATGCAACAGTGAACTGCTGATTACCTAAGAGTCGATATTCCCGAATTTCCATATTTCCCGACCTGCGTGCTTTTCCCAGTGTCAGCCATGTAAATTTATTAGCCGTTCTAGTGCGACAGTGTTAGAGGTAGAAACAAGAAAACGCCATTAATACCGTTCATCAGTCATCGCATGTTATGCCACTTTGCCACGCAAGAGGGCGTTCTGCGCCTCACGCACGTTTGGTACAAGCACGCACCGCGAGACGGACGCTGTTTGAATGCTAAGAAGACGTGTCTTGAAATGCAGCTGCCATGCTCTACAGCTGTGATGTATGTATATGCGAAACGCTGGGGTTTTTTTTTTTTATCATTTTTTTTTTCCTGTATTTTTTATATTTTTTGTTCGTGGCAGATCGTGTTGCTAATTATAATATTAGGAGTGGTCACAATGTGATGGATGTTAATTTTGTTGCAGAAATTATTTGCGTAATATGGTACATCAATTCACTTTTGCTCGAGTTTTAATTTCAGGTTATTATAGGTTGCATATCGACCTGACGTAGCATACTTAAGCAAGCGAGAGAATTTCTGCAATTGTTGCTAATATTTCAAAACTGTTTCTACCCGAGTACTAACAATATACAATTGTTTAAGCCATATATATTTTTAACAAAAATATTGCTTATATAAATGAAAAGTGTTTTGGACATTTTTTTACTGTCTTCGATTGTTTTGACAATTTTTTCCGTATTCTTTTTATGGTTGCCTTTGTTGTTTTGACAGTTTTTCGCATATTTCTTGGCTGCCTTTGTTTCATTATTTTGAATGTTTGTTCAATATTTCTTTTGTCTGCCTTTGTTTGATTGTTTTGAGTGTTTTTCAATATTTCTTTTGGCTGATTTTTTGGATTGTTTTAACAGATTTTTTGGCTGCCTTTGATTGTTATGACAGGTTTTTGTGCATATTTCTTTGGTCAACTTTGACTGTTTTGAGTGTATTTGCGTATATATATATATATATATATATATGGCTGCTTTTGTTTGATGGTTTTGACAGTTTTTTTGCATATTTCTTTGACTGTTTTTGTTTTGACAGTTTTTGCATATTTTTTTCAGCCATTTTTTGATTGTTTTAACTGTTTATTGTTGTTGTTTTTTTATTTATTCATTGATTAGTTTGGATTTATTATCTTACTTATTCAGGGACAATTTTTTTTTTTTTTATATTGAGGAAAAAAATTACTTCATTTTTTGTTTTGTTACGAATTTTTCATTTTATATTGATAGGAATTGAAACAGAAAAAAAAAGGTAGAAACAATAAAACTGCTAAAAAAAAACACCTCATAACTTCTCTATTGTCGCCGCTGAAAGTTGTTCTTGTTGTCATATCTATTATAGAAGAATTGTCTATTGTGATGGTTTTGTTTTGTCGCTCTACGATCATTTCGTGCACACTCTAGGCTAATTAGACGGGGATCTGCAATTTAATGCTGATTAAGAACCATTAACAAACAGTCGAGCCCCTGCCCGGAATTTGAAGCTGAAGCCTGTGTTACCAAAGGCCAGAGTGCTAGCCAACTAGCCATCAGGACGCCTGTTTTTAAGGAGCCCCCATAGGTAGAAATCTGACTTGGCTCCGTGAAAAAGAGGGCACTGCCTTTTAGGAGAACTATCCTACATTTGCGTATCTTATGGAGAAAACCCGGGAAAATTACACCAGGTAGTCGGAATAATGAGGCAAGATGTTGAATGTTAGATGCGTAATCGTGTCTAGTCGTTTTTTTAAACAGTGTCTACAACAAAGCCGCCAGTGGATTGAACATCAATCTTAATGCTTCCCTTAGTGGCGCAACTTGCCACGAGTCAGGCACAAATAATTGTAGACGCATATAAAGTCCTACAATAAGAAATATTTTAATCCTACATTACATAATAAATATAAAAACCTTCAATATTTAAAATCCTACAAATATTATTGTTTCTTATACCACTTGGTCGACAGCAATAGCTAAACCAAAGTCCATGAATTCGTTGTCTCATGGAAGATAGGAAGAGGGGGGGGATTCTATTGTGATAGATCACCCTTATGTAGAAGTTTGATTTGGCTCCGGGAGCTGAAAAAAGAGGACACTTCCTTTTGAGAGGACTTTTAGCATAAACTATCCCACGTTTGGGTGTCTTATTGGAGAAAACCCGGAAAATTTACACCAGTTAGTTCGACTAACTAGACAAGATGTTGAACGTCACAAGCACCATCGAGTCTCTTGGTTTTTTGAAACAGTGTCTACCATAAAGCCGCCACCGGATTGAACATCAGCCTTAATTCTCACCAGAGGCACACGTTTGCCACTGAGCGATGAGTCGGTCGTTATTAGTAATTTATTAGTGAATTAAATTCGTACCTTTCGGGCATAAATTACTCACTATTATTTCGAGAATTAATTATTAATGTTAAATACATTTAATATATCTGGTGTTATATTTATCAAATATTAAATGTTTGTTCAAATAATCCAATACCACTGGCAGTCCAAATGCTATAATTCGAAATTCGACAGAATGCTATCAAATTCAGAATGCTATAATTTCATATTTGTAACTATACCGTAAATACCGTTATCAGTGCAGCCAAACCATAAGATTTTGTTTTTCTTGTTGAAGATTCTGCAGTGAATAATTTATTATCAAATTTTTGTTATGTTTATTAATTATAGTTATATCTGCCAGTATCAAAGAGCATTAGCCCATCAAGGGCTGTTGCGCCTTAATGAAGAAAGGAGAAGAATTATGAAGAAGAAGTTATTAAAACTAAAATGCTCCCCATATGAGGCCTAAAAAGTGCCAAAAAGAAATAGATTTGTAGTTATAAAAACTAAATGTCCACATATGTGACCAAGAGGACCAATAGAAGTCGAATTATATTTATAAAAAACTAAATGTCCAAATGTGATCAAGAGTGCCAAAAGAAGAAGAATTATAATTATAAAAAATTAAATGTCCACATATGTAGTCAAGAGTGCCAAAAGAAGCAGAATTATAATTATGAAAAAATAAACGTCCAATGTAGTCAAGAGTGCCAAAATATTGTAAAAAAGAATTATAAATAAAAACTTGAAAACTTTCAAACTTTTTAAAAGTCTTGAAAATTATAATTATGAAATAAAAAAATTTAATTTCAGTTTCTACAGAGTAAAGAAAAAATATATATTAGAATTTCCATTTATTGAAAATAATTTTATTATTTTATTTGCAAAAAATAGAATTTTTCATGACTGAAAATAAATTCTTAACAAATGCATCTTTAAAAAAAATTTTCAGGTTTTTGTTTATCAATATTAAAACACTCAGATATATCTAAGTTATTCTTGATTTCTTTCTTTTTAGAATTTTGATAAAAAATTTATGTCTCAGTTTTTTCATTTAATAGGAATTAAAAGAATAATTATTGTATCTAAGGATAAAAATATCAAATATATTTGCTCGTATTTCTTTTTTTATATAACATTTAATTTTTATGCTTTTTTTTGTAAAATATCAAAATGAATTATTTTTACTTGTATAATAATAAAATATTATTAAATTATTTTTACTTGTGTTCAATAAAATATGAAAGAATGAAGTTAAAAAAATCGTTAAAATTAAATTCAAGTAGTTTTAAAAATGTACATCGAATTTATGATGAAAATATTATTCGTCTATTTTTATTATTGCTTTTAAATTTTTTAATTATATTTCTTTCAACAATTAATGTCAACAATTTTTTGATAATTAAATAAATAATGTAATATTATTCTAAAAGATCGTTTGGTCAAAGCAAAGACAATTTTCTTTCAAAGTGAAAATTATATTTTTTAATAAAAGAAAATCGTTTGGAATTTGTTGTTTTTTTCTTTATTTTTGAGGATTAATTTAAAAATCTTTTCCTTATGTTAAATTCTAAATTTTATCGGTAACCTGTATATTATCTTATAGCAGATTATATTTTTCAATTCTTCTATTAGCTCACATGCTCACTAATATATCTTGTTCAAATTTTCAATCGTTAATAAAATGCTTTTTATTCATCCAATATTGTTCAAATACATTTTTTTGAACTTGTAATGGATGACACTTGTTATTAATACTTTTTTTAAATATTAATTCATACATTAAATTGAATTATTAATTTTAGATTTAAGTTGTATATATCTACCAATAGATGGCTACCAGATAAACTTAGTAAAAAATGAACTTGAAAATTATTTATAAAGGAAATTTCTGTAATAGAGCGAAAAAAAAAAGTTTCAATTGACTTAAAAATTTTTTATATATACTTGTTATCTTTTTTACAATTTTTCGACTTTTTTTTTATTTAATATTACAAATATGATAAGTTTATAAAAATATTTTTGGATTTGTGGCAAATGGGTGTGGCCCTTTACATAGCATTAATAATATTAGTAACAAATGCTTGCAGCCCAAAAATAACAAATAATTAATAACTTTAATAGAAAATGCTTGTGGCTCATTAATAACAAATGACTAATAGCATTAGTAAAAATGTTTGTGGCCCATTAATGACTTGTTATACTGCAAGATATCTCTGGTTCACATTTAGTTTTTGAGGCCAGGTGCTCATTGTTTCTCATATCGACCAGCGATAAATGAAGTCTTCCGCTAAGTAACATGACAATAAATCTGGAGGTCGGATTGTTCTGATTTGAACAGCATATTTTGAATGTATTTTTTAAAAATTGGGATGGCAAATTTTCATCCATTTCATTTTCTAAAAATTTTGATGAGAAAAAATAGGTGGCTTAATAGTAATATTATTTTTATGTTGTACAAAAATAAATGTAACAAAATAATTTTAGAAAAATAAATTACTCGATTGCAAATGGTTTGTATTCTTGCAGAATGGCATTGGGTGATATTCTATGATATACATACTATATTCAACGTCCACTTCGTTTAAATACAACAATATTTTGCAAAAGATACGGTTATAGAATAGTATCAAAATAACACTACATCAAATAAAAAATCTTGTATCAAACAGATGTGATATCAAATATTTTATTTTAATTTTTCATAATACATTAAATTTCATTTGCTGAATAAATGCTTTTTATTCTTATTTAATTTGAAAATCAGCGTAAATTCACCATAGTCCATCACCTTTATTTTTGTAAATTTTTGATTTTCTTAAAATTTTATTTTTTTTTACAAAAATAATAGGTTTATTATTTTTGTATTATTTAGCAAATGCTTATGGTCTGTCTGTAATGAAAATTGTATAAATTATATAACAAATGATTAATAATATTAATGATAAATACTTGTGCCCACTTTCAAATGAGTAATAACACATCTAACAGATGATTGTCTCATTAATGATTCACCTCATTCTTAAAAATAATAATATTTGGCAAAAGATACAGGTGCTAATGTTTATCAAAATAACCTAACATCAAGAGAAATCATAAAAAAGATGTTGGAATGTTCTTCCATTTTTATTAATAACAGCCATTTAAATATTTTAATAAATCAACTAATGGAAAAATTTTAATTATTTATTTACTAAATTATGACCAAAAATCTATATTTTTACATAATTTTATTTTTAGTTGAAGTTCAGTTATTGTATTTCGCCAAATTTGGCGAACCTTTCTGTCTATAATGATTACTGCAACCCTTTTTCCTTGAACCCGGAAAAACTGCTCGAGGAAAAATGACACTTGGCACCCTGGGGACCAGATGACTGCTCGAAAGTCGCCAAGGGAAAATTTCCCCGCTGTACTCTAAGAATTCTTTGCGTTAATTTAGGAGGAGGAAAAAAAAAGGGAAAATATATTTTTTTGAGTTTTATCTATCTCTTATCATTTTACTTAACTCCAGGGAACGGGGCTGACAGTAAATTAATGTAAAAAAATAATCTATTTCTTTTCGAAACACATCAGGGCGTAAACACACCGCTTTCTGTCGGTTATATTCCAATTTATGGACAGTGATTTCTGAGTTACTGAAGAAATTTCTAAACAGGGTTTTTTTAATGTATCAGTATTTTTTTTTTTTAAATTATATTAGTGAACATCCTTAGGCGTGTGTTAGAATATATTTTGAAGCATAAAGTGTTTTTTTTCAATGGAATTTTACAATATTCGTTATAATCCACTGCACTAAGATATTGATTTTTACATTAATCAAGAACAATGAATAAACATTGACATGAAAAAAAAATTTAAAAGCTTAAAATAATGATAAAGTTTAGGTTTATTTATAAGTTTAGATATGCAGGAATAAAATCATTTTTATCTACAGATAAAACATGAAGAATATATGTTTTTGAAGGTTATTTTTCAGGGAAAAAACGTATTTTCGTTATGAGCTGTTATCGGGTTAGGATTAAAATATATGGTATATAAAATGCTCGCTAAGAGGCGGGAAAGTCATGCGTTGAGTACTCTATATAAAAGGCTCGATACCATTAGTTTTTTTCAAGTCCCCGGCATGGGATGTTTATATTGGTTCTATCCACTTAACACCGTAGGAGATCTAAACATGATCATATTGTGGGGGTATTGTTACTCCACGTCCATAGCTTATCGAAGAAGCTATACTACACCTCCTGGATATGATGTGCTAAGTGAGTAACGTCGGTGCGAAACGTTTGACTTAAAGCGTTAAAGACAACTGCCTAAGCTATTTGCCAGCGGTGCAAGAATCAAGGTGATCAAAAAGCAATGTTCGCTAATTTGAAGGAAATCTTGTTTTAACTGTCCCAAATGCCCTGCAGTTGGACATATAGTGAAGAAAAATCTACACAGAAAGGGGGACAATATTGTCGTGAAGCATTTTCAAAGTGACCCTTTACTTTTATTCTCCGTGAAAGATAACCGGGGCCTACGGCAAATTAAATTCCGAACCACAACAAACATTATTACTTTGTTTAAGAAAAGAAGTTTGTTTAAAGTCCCAAACCTTTAATCCTGCAGGATTAGTTTTTAAATTTACAAAGTGAAAAGTTATAAACCACATATTGGTAATTCAAATGATGTCAGTGTTGTACATAGGAAGGTATTGAGTTCCGTTTATGCATTTCCAGCAGTCCCTATTTGCGAAGTTTGGAAAAGATGAGATGCAGTCGGTGGAGTTATTGAGATAACTAACTTGAAATTGCTTGTGGCCTGGGAGACAATCCAGGTAATAGCAGTTAGATTGCTTACTTTTGAATGCGAAATGGTCAAACATGTCACTATTGTTGTTAATTCTATTCGTTTTAGAAAACAATAGCTAAAACAATACCTGATATTCTGGCATGACCTTTCCTGTCATTTAGCAGTGCAAGAATCAGGGTTTTCAGAACGTGTGGATAGCATAAGAGTTTGAGTTCTTCTGATGAATATAAGTTTGAGTTCTTGTAATGAGTATAAGCTTGAGATTATCTGATGTATATTTGCATGAGTTCTTTATATGAATGTAAGCATTTTAGTTCTTTGATGAATGTAATTCAGATTAATTATCTCTGTATTAATTCAATAAAAACCTTATTTTCAATGTCCAAAAATGGCGTCATTAAACTGTAGTGAAGAAAATGTATAAAATTTACAATATTAGTTTTGAAGCTATTTTTGGTAACGCTGTTATATTTCTAAAAATATATTCTAGCAGATTAAATATGAAAAAAAAAAAAGAATTATTATTGTGTAAGAAGATGCGGTTTTTTATAGTCTCAAACCTTTAATTCTCTACCGATTTTTTTTTTTGTTAAATTACCATAACAAAAAATGCTTTGTTTTTATTGCTGGGTAGCGCCAGATAATATCTACCACTGTACTAAAAACATGAAATAAATTTTGTTTAAATAAATTTTCACAACTGGACTACCAAGCCAGAACATCAGAGAGAAAAGCTGTCAAAGGAAGCTGACCTGCAAATTAGGTGATGTCCAGTGACTATATATTTTGCTGTCACTGCTTTCAGAGACGAGGATAATTCTCGGATGACAATTGTGACAGAGTGAGAAAGCTTTTCGAATCAACACTCAGATTGCCTGGTGAGAATTTTTTATGATGTACAACAATACCCACTGATGTACAACAATACAGAAAGATTCATATAATGTATGTCATCAATCATCTCAATTCTGCTTACAAAAGATATTGTTGTATACATTATTTACATAAAATAATGACAATTATTAATATACTTTATAATTGGTACACATTATTATATACGTTATTTAATTCATTAATAATGTATATAATGTGTAATTATTATATAAATTATTATTATTGGTTTGGGCATTAATTTGTACTGAATTATTTAAAATTATTCAGTACAAATTATTTGTATATATTTCCATAAATTTCACATCATGAGAATAGGTACATTCTTCACTGTTTTTTATAATCACATGTATGAATAATAAAATAGATATATTGCATTTTTGTTATGAACTAATACATAATGCTGTTGTTGTTTCTTAGCCATCTTGTTTTACGGAGCAGCAATTTAACCTCGACGAAGTATAAGAACCCGTTGACGAGTCATGAGAGTTTAAAAATGCAGTTTCTTTTGTCCCGGCGCAAAGACAATCGAGACACCCAAAGGGAGAATTCGACTTTATCCCAATTTGGTTATATCCCGGACAGTGGTTACCCATTTTAATAGCCTTTTACGGGGTAAAAACAGGGCATGGCTGCAGTAGGGCTATTCTAATATCCAGACGACCCTAACATGATAATTAATGTATCGCTTAACATTTTACTAACGGTACGTAATGTTCATAAGAGAGAAGTTTTTACCTCACCCAGTTATACCCTGCACACTTTATCCATTTTGTCACCTTTTACGATATGCATCAGCTACACGATAATATTAGCTATTTTAACCCGGTTCAAAATAGAGAAGTCTGACTTTACCACAGAATTGGATAATTTTATTGTATATAAGTTTTTAATCCATTACTAACGTTACGTCAAATTCAAAAGACAGAAGCACTGACATTTTACCCATATGCCAGTTATAACCCGGCCCCACGGTCATTGATTTTACTAACCAATTTTAGTCGAAAATGACATACATAGTCGCTTTTAATGACATACATAATACAGTAGGTTTTCTAACCCCATCTTACACAGGACAATGATAATGTATTTTTTTAACATTTTACTAACGTTATGCAATATTTTCAGTTAAGAGAGAAGTCTGACTTTATCCCACAATATTATACTTTCTTACATAACCATTTTAGTCGCTTTTTAGGATATGCATGAGCTACAGTGGGACTATTTTAATCCGGTCACACACAGAACCATAATGTTTGTAGTATTAAATTTTAATATTTTACTAACGTTACACAATGTTTAAAATAGAGAAGTCTAACTTCCTAACACCCGGTTATACCCCGGCATTGTATGTCCATTTGGTCGATTTTAATGACATGCATAGGCTATAGAGTTATTCTAACCCCACCTTGCACAGGACAATAATAATGTATTGTTTTACAATTTTACAAGCGTTATGCAATGTTCACAATAGAGATGTCTGATTTTATCCCAACAAGTTATATCTCCGGGCACTAAGTAAGCCGTTTTAGTCGCTTTTTAAGACTTACATGTTGTACAGAGGGGCTTTTCTAACCCAAACAGGACAATAATGATATATTATGTTTTAACATTTTACTAATATTATGTGTATTTTTTAAAAATTGAATTTGTTGTGTACAAGTTTTTTAAAAAAGGCAACATAATTTTTAATAAACATACTTGTAATCTTTTTTATTTTAAGATTTACCAATAAATTAAGCGAAAACATAGTTTTTGAGAAAAAATGATATATCGTTATTTTCCAAAGACATTAAACATAATTTATTAGTCTTTTAAAGACCCATAAATGCCCAAATTAAACACATTTTACACATGCAGGTAAATTCATCTACTACTTTTATTAATCTATAAAAATGTCAGAGTTGTAGTAGATTCAACGTGTTTTTTCCACTGCCAAACACAATAAAATGAAAACTAACTGAAATCTAATTTAATGTCTAGTAGAAATGCCAAATTCAACAGTAGATAGATCCTGTAAAGTTTTCAAAGCAAACAATGTACCATATTTTCTGTCGGAATTTTACAAGTATGATAATAATTTTTATAGGATTAGTGCTTTCATCAAAAGACAAAAAATAACTCCCATCAAAGAATAAAATAATTTTGATTAGAAATGCAGTTTAATCCATGCCTTCGCGCCAAATGGTTTTTGGGGCTATAAATCGCCAAATCTAGTACTTCCAAGTTAATTGCACCAATTAAGATATCTTCCAAAATTAGAAAAAAAAAAAACTTAACAAATGCCTAATTATTAATTTTTGAAATTTTTTTAAAACCACTAATTAAAAATTTTGGTTAAATTTAAATTATTTTTATAAATTTTGAAACATTTTGGATAGTCAAGAAAATATTTTCAGTTGTTAGCATGTACTTAAGTGGTAAAAACCGATATTTATTTTTTGTTAACCCAATATTTATATGTCCACAGACTAGCTAGTCTATCTGATAGACATCAAACAATTCAAAAGATAAATTTCACTAATTATAATTTTTTAAATGCATTACTAGATTAAAAAAATAACAGCTACTTCTGCAACTTTCTATGACTCAATATAAATGTTATATCTATCTAATCCTTTTATGAAGCAGACTTAATTGTGATTATAATCTTATGCAAAAGTCGTAAACATTTATTTATTTATTTGTTTTTGTGCACCAGTCTCATCTAATATTTTTGTACTTCGCTCTTGTCAAACAATGTCTAGACTAAGATAATTTATGAAACACTCTGCATATTAACAACAATGAATTGATGCTTCAATGAAGGCAGGTGCAAACGTTTTTGTATTGCTTTATGTGTAATAAATGAATCTCATGAGACTATTTATTTGCTGTCGACGGCATAATTTTTTTACTGTTTTATATTTAAATATACCATTATTTTTTGTGAATAGTTTGAGCTGACAGTTATGTTAAATGTTTTATTTCTTAGAAATAAATAAAGCAATTCACAATGCTCAAATTGTCGCCAGTTTGTCAAAGTTGCCAATAAATTCACAAGGCATGCCTAGTAGGTTAAAATATAAAGAAAAAAATAAATAAAATAAAAATAATAGTAATTTTACATGATGTCTATTATGTTGCTTTAATATAATATTTCCAGTCAGCTGGACCGATGTACAGGATACCCATAAAAAATTAGATTGTAATATAAGAACTAAACAGACAACAACATTCGTAAAAAATAAAAAATAAAAACTATAGAATACCAAACGATTTTCTTTTCTTGAAAAGTTTCCATTTTTAGTTAGAAATAAAATTGTCTTTTGCATTCTCCAGACGATCTTTAAGAATATTTTTACTTTATTTATTTATTTTGTTATTTAATCCTTAGCCCTTAAAAAAAAAAATTAAATAAATATTATGTGTAAGAAAGCTCGAAAAATTTAAAATAAAAGTAAGCTCGTAGAGAAATAAAAAAAAAAAAAAAAAAAGCTCCTGAATGAGAAAAAAAATTAAAAATAACCTGTAAAAAGTAGTTGAAAATCGTCCATTGCAAAAAAAAAAAACAGCACCTTAAATCGGCACCCACAATTTTATAGGTAAAAATAATAAATTAACGTTATGACTTTTGGTTTCAATGTCTTTTTCGTTTGAATTCAGTATTTTTTATATAGAATTAAAGATTGGGTAAAAAGGAACTGAATTTACTTTCCAAAAATAAATAAATAAACCAATAAAAATATTCAAAAATAATATTTCAAAAAACGTATTGTATTTGTTCATCAAATAGTGCACATTTAAAAATAAACTTACCGAGAAAAATGGGATTTAAAAGAGTATTTTTTTATTCCCATGGTGAATTTTTTTTTAATCGGATTAAATAAGATAAAAAAAAAAAGAACGATTTTTTTATTAGACGATATGTCGCCAAAATTGGCGTTGCTTCCACACCTAATAATTTGCTAACAAATTTGCAGAATTTAGAACCTCAGTGACTGATCTGCAAAAATTCAACGTGTCTTAATAAGGTGGAATTTTAATCACACTTACTTTAATGTCACAATATACAGTATAGTTTCTTGAAATTAATGCTGGTAAGTACCTGATGTAACCACCTATTGATTTTATATTATGTTAATATCAGTATAAAAATAAAGTTTTAAGACTTAATTGTCAGTAATAATTTTTATAAACTCATAGAAGCATCAAATCATATTGAACCATGATAATTATGATTCATCAGCACATTTTCGTAACTTACTTTTCTCAAATAGTCATCGTAATATAGTCATTTATCGTATTTAAAGAAATTTATTTCATTAATTTGTATATTTTTGTTATCATGATCGATTTTTTAAAACAATGTCCAAATTCATATAGGCTAATATATAAAAAATTTTTAGTTACATGTTTTGATGAGTGAGTTTAATGAAAATTTTTAATTTGCTGTAAGAGAAACATTAATAAAAAAATGTATTGATTTTTTTACAAATAAAAAATGTTTATGTTAATGAATCACTAGGGTAGGTTTGTATTTTTATCATACCTTTCAAAAGCGATATTAAAAATTAAATTTTTCAATTGAAAATGATTTCCATAGTGAATTTTTTAATTGTTATTAATATGACGAAAAAATACACGATTTTAGTACCTCAAATAGACGGATGTAGACAAAAAAAAAACCGATTTTAAAAGTTAAATTTTTAAGTTGGAAAAGATTTTCATAAGAAATTTTTTAACTGATTAAATAAGATTAAAAAAATCTAGATTTTTTTGTTAGACGATTTATCGCCAAATTTGGCGTCGCTTCCACATCTAATAATTTCCCAACAAATCTGCAGACTTTAGAACTTCAGTGAGTGATAATGCAAGCCCTTTTTTTTATCCACTTGACACCTTTTTTTTTTTTACTAGACGAAAAGAATAAGTGGCGAAAAAAAAAAAAAAAACCTTTACAAAAATTTAACGCTTTTCTATTGACATTTCAGGAGAAACAATGTCGCTTTCAGCGCTTATTTTCGTCTTTCTTTTGTAAAAAGACTAGCAAGGTGAAAAATAAATAAACAAAAAAAAATTGAAATGAAAAAGAAAAAAAAAAAAAAATTGAAGTCACCGTTATCCAAGGAACTTGTGGGAAATCAAGGTGATGGGGGAAAAAAATTGAGATGAAAAAAATTGTGTTAGTGAGGCTGCAATTCCCAGAAGGCTCTACTACTGAAAAAGTTTTCAACTATTAAATGAATAAATATATTTTTTTACGCGTCAAATATATTTTTATTTCGTTCCTTTTTTGTAATGTTGATGTGATGATATTTTTATTTTTATTCATAAATTGTATTTACTTTGTTACATGCTAGTTTTTAATCAACATGGAATAAAAAAAAACGTATTTCTAAAAAGATTTTGATACTATGTTTTGAAGCTTGAAACAGAATTACAAAAAGTGTTGTTTGCTTACAGATTAAGAAATAAAATAAAATAAAAATAGCTAACTTGTTTACTTAACAAAATAAAAATAAATATAATATATACCATAAAAAAAATCTAATTTATGCTTTTTCTAAATTCAGTTGATATTGAAAATTGAAATTTTTATGTTTTCAAAATTACATTTTTGGTTATTTTAATGTTTTTTATTTAATTTATAAATGTATATAATTTAAAAATAAATGTTGTTGCTGTTGTTTCTTATCGCACTTGGTAAACAAAAACATCTAAACCATGTCCGTGAATTCCTGTGGTCTCAAGGACGGATGGGCACAGCTTTTGTTGTGATGTAGCACCCGTAGGTAGAAATCTGACTTGGCTCCGTGAAGGTGACTTTTGAGGTAACATTGTAAGCCCTACACCCAACGCTCTACAGTATTAAATATAAAAAATAATTTTGTAACTCTAAAATATGTTTTTAAATTTAAAACTTCAAAATGCTGCTGACTTCATTAATTTAAAAACTGTTTCAAAAATTAGATTCTCATTTATTTTTATCTTCGTGATTTTAATTTACAAATATCTAACAATTAAAAATAAATGTTATTTCTTATCCCATTTGGTATACATTAACATCTAGACCATGACCAAGAACGTCTCATGGAAGGAGGGTAAAGGGAGGGGGAGTAGATTAGGTTCGTTGACGCTGACTTTTTACTGGGTAGGGTTATCAGCCCTACGCCCAACGCCCTACAGTCATATTAAACAGGATCTAAGGCTTAAAGTAGATTCCGAAATAGTGCAAGCATCCATGGCACATCTGGCACCGAGTATCAGAGCCCTCTTCACTCGGCCATCAGGTCCTGTTAATAATAAATAGATATTAATGTTGGATATACAATTTTAATATTGTAATTGCATATCTAACTACAAATATATATTAATATTAAATATATATATAATATTAAATATATATATATAATATTTTTTTGTCTATAAGTAGATATTAATTGTGATATACAATTATAATATTATAATTGTATAAAACTATAAATATATACTTATATTGATATACATTTATAATATTACAATATTATATCTCACTATAAATATATCTTATTATTGATAAAAATTGTAATATTATAATTGTATGCATATTTTGTTAGATATTTTATTACAGATATACAATTAGGTATCAAGATTATTTCAATATGTTTGACCCAATTTTTCTTCAAATATGAATTCCTCCATTCATTGCCAAGCATTTAATCAAAGTAAAGTTATTCTCAACGCAATAGAAAGGTTTTAAATAATGCCATAATGGTTTACAAACTGTAAAAACAAACAAAAATTGAAATAAAAAAATGTGATGAAAAAGTAATTGTAATAAATAACATTAGTACAAGATAATATTACGAAAACACTAAATAAAAATCATATGATATTACCATAAATAATATCACAAAAAATAAATCTAAATAACAGATTATTTTATGAATGTTTTCAGAGTTGATTAAGTTGATTACTATTTTTGATTATGAGTATATCCTATTCATATGAACAAGTGATTACACCATGGTATGATACATAAGAATAAGATTAATGACATTTCTAAACGTTAACGAACCATGGTCATTTTATTGCAATAATCTTTACTTCATATGCTCTTAACTCCATGTCTGTGACATCTGATATGTGTGTTCTTGATATTATATAGAGGGTTGTTTCTGACATTGTATAACAGTGAAATATTTATTCTTCACATTTTTCCATTCAACGTATTTGTATATTTTACAGCAACTCCAAATATCAGTCAAATCAACTATGTTGAAATCATTAATGACTACAGGAACAATTCTTTAGTTTCTGGACATAAAGAGAACGTGGAAGACTACTGCTTTATAAAGACACGGTCATTGTTTTAGTTTAGTATTGTGAATATTATATGATGTATTCTAGTGGTTATCAGAGTTTTTGAAGTTGCCGAGCATTTAAAGTCCTACTAATAATTGTATACGCTTTATATACAAATTTCTGCGAAATATGTTATAATAGTTTAGTGAAATGTTACAGAAGAATACAAAAATAATTCTATCAAAATAAAAGTGGTTATGCCTTACTATTATTCATTCTTGCGTTTATGAAAACAGGAACCTGATATGTTTTTGCGATTTCTTCAATGTTATATTGGCATAAAATGGCCAATAATTCAAAGACAAAACAGCACTCTAAAATGCAAAACGCCAAAAAGCAATCTTTAAAAAAAAAAAAAATAGAATTCCAAACGTTTTTTTTTTTTCCTTAAAAATCTCACTATCACTTTGAAATAAAATTGTATTTGCTTTCAGGGGACGATCTTTTAGAGGGACTTTACTTTAGTTAATTATTTATTATAATCATTAGCCCGTGACAGAAATTTTAAAGAATTAGTATGTATAAAAAATAGTCACTAAAGAAATGTTTAAAAATATGCTCCTGAAAGAAATATAAAAAAAAAAGCTCATAAATGAAATTTTAAAAATAAACAATCAATAGGAATAATTGAAAGTCGTCCATATATATTATATAAATATTATAATCCTACAATATTATAATCCATAAATATTTAAATCCTGCAAAACATAATAAATATTAAACCTTCAATAAAATTATACAAATAATTTTTTTTTTTTCTTATCCAACTTTGTAGACAGCAGAATATAGATCAATCCATGAATCCGTGTGTTCTTATGGAAGAAGGGGAGGGAGATGTAGCGTCAGTTGCGATGTAGCACCCTTAGATTGAAATCTGACTTGGCTGAAGAAAGAAGGCAGTGTCTTCCCTTTTAGGGTGAACTTCCCGCATTTGCGTATCATTTGGGAGAGAATCAGGAAAACTTCAACCAGGCAATCCGAATAACGAGGCAAGATGCTGAAAATCCCAAACTCCTTCGAGTCTCCTCGTTTTTTGAAATAGTTTTTACAACAATGTCGCCAAGTTGCTATGGAGCCACAAATCAGGCATAAATAAATATCGACTCACTATATACAAATTTCAGAGAAATATGTTATAATAATTTAGTTAAATGGGGCGTGATATCCAAGTGACCAGCTCTCTGGCTCTCGGTGCCTCAGATTTCTGGCTTGAGTACCGGCTGTGCTTTTTAGATGATTTTAAGTGGATGAATTTGGAATCCACTTTAAACCATAGGTTCTAATTTGAGTAGAGCGTTGGTTGTAGGGCTGACAGTCTTACCTCCTAAAAAGAAAACATCTGTTTGGGAATCTTCCAATAAGCAGGCAGTCTTGGCCTACTATGGGGCTGTTGCGCCATGGAAGAAGAAACGAAGATGAAGATGAATTTATTTAAATATCGCAGAAGAAAATTAAACAAAAGCTGCTACACGTTAAGTTAATACATTTTTTGGGTGCATTAGAAACATGAGCCTGGTGAGTCTTAGCGATTTCTTCAATGATATGATAGCATAAAATGGCATATACTTGAAAGACAAATCATTCTATACATTGAAGATTTCCTGTCAATGTACTGAAGATCTCGATCTTTTTATACTTAATTGTGGTAAGGATAGAAAATCTAGATTCACATAAATATTGTGTTGAGAATTGAGAAGTAAAATGTTCAAAGCCTTTTAGATATTGACACACATTGAATATTTTTGTATAGAAATCCAAACTGTTTCATGAGATAATTATTCATATTTAATTATCAATCCACAATCAATGAATACAGCTGTTAGTACTTCATCTTTTGTTAATGTTAAGTCAAAAATCTTTTGAAGTTTCCATGAATGGATTTCAATAACATCTTATTATTGTTTTAAATGATAATAAGAACTCAATTTTTTGATCTAAATTTCTTAAATGTACTTTCTTCTCTTCTATTATTGGAAATGTTTTATTTATGTAAATGTTACTCATTAATAGAAATATATCCAAATGATCTTCAATGGCTTTTCGTTTCAAATCTGTCGATTTATATAAAATGCTTTCATTATGTCAGTGGATATGATATATGTTCTTCTTTTCTTGCGTAGCAGTGTGATAAATTGAAATATGGAACGAAGCAACCACATACTTACTTGCTTTGAAATATTTTCCTCTGAATACTACAGGGCACGCCTTTTGAGAAGTACTGATCTATTCTAATACTATTCTAATAATCTAGGAATATACAAGCAGCGGCTTGTAGATGATTTTTTTAGTAACATTATGTCTAAATAATCATATGTCAAAAATAATCATATGTCTTTAAAAGTATAATTTTCTTGAGATTTTGAAAGTTTTGTAAAACATTACAATTAGTAACACCGTCCAACTTTATATTAATAAAGAAGATAACATTAAAATAAGTTTAAAAAGTTTATTTAATCTTTTCTCTTTTACTGCAGACCAGAAATTTAGAACCTGTGTCATAAATTCAGAACTGTAGTTCATAATAATTGCTGCTTATAAAAGACAAAGATAAATAATAATTTTGTGAACGTTTTGAAATGCCCTACAAACAAGAGCATTGCTTGCAAGACCTCTGATACCACTTTATGCGCAGAAGATGGTTTTAGTTATCGCTTTAAAAAATGCAAATTGAACTAATAATTTAATTACAGGCGAGGACAAGATGTTAGATATCATGATGATGATTTTGATGATAAAATTTTAAATATCATGATAGACAAGGACATTGTGTGCATGACCTGTGTTCCTCACTTTATAAATTGGGATACAAAACACTTATTGCTAAGGAAAAGAGGAAGAAAATACGAAAAAAGAAAATGAATATACGGTGAAAATGTTAATGAATATAGAATAAGTAACGGAACTCTTTTGATTTAGGAAGGATTACAGCAGTGGTTCTCAATCTCCTTTAAATCAAGAAAACTTTTAAAAACCTAGAAATAATTTAGAAATATAAATACACTGCTAACTCTTCACAATTTTATATGCAGATGTCGAAACCCCCAGAATACTATTTACAGACGGCGGAATCTCAGAGGCTGCAATGGAAATTTTTTAACTTTGAAAATCACCTAGACGCCAACGCTTCTAGTAACCAACCAGGGAAGTTACCACTTTTAATTTCTCGAAACTTTTATGACGCATTTTTTTGCTGTTTGGCGACTTTATATGTGAAGAAAGAAGAAAAACCAGAAAGGTTAGTTGTTTATAATGGAAAACAGATTAGATAAGAAAATTATCAAACTTATTGTTAAATCTTGGCTTATATTTCTTTGAATGCCATATGGAGCATCATTTGAGAACCACTGAATGACAGCAATTATGTGTTTTATACAAATTAAAAACCATATTCTTAAGAAGTATTTTGGACTAATTTGTTTACAGTTTTCATTGTATTAGATTCCACAACAAACTTAAAAATGCGCTTACAACAAAATTTCCATACCTTTGTATACAGCATATATTTTTTAAACGAAAATCTTACTGTAACTGGTGTGTTAGAGGGATTTTTTCAATTTTATGAAAATAAGTACCTTTATTAATGCTAAACATAAATTTGAGGTATTTATTTGTTCCTTTCAACCATCCTTGTTTAAAAAAGAAAGAAACCATCCATGTTTACTTTATATCGTATGTCGTGAAAAGTGGGATTCAAAAGATGTTTCAGATCATTATAAAGTTATCAATACAAAAGTTTAGTTGGATCGCATTCACCGAAACAGATACGAATCTTTAATAAAAGTGGATTTCTCATATGAAAATTCCATATTTAATCATGTTATTTGTAAGAAAATAAATTGAAATGTGTATTCAAATGCTACTTCCATTTGCCATCCCATCAGTGTATTGATTAATTTTGTGCGATATTGACAAAAGGGAAACTGTGATGAGATTTTATGATGTTGTGAAATATGTGTTTATTATTTTTATTGAATAGTAAAAAAATGATCATATTACAGAAAATCAGGGTACTAAAAGTATTTTATTAATAAATAAAATATTTATAATAGGCTGAATAATTTTTAGTGAAAACAAAATCTCTATATTTTTTTTTTATTATCATCATATAACAATATTATCAAATGACAACTGCATACAACAATAATATATTATGAACAACAATATACAGAAATAATGTATTACGAACAATTAGTACTAATATGAGAATCAAGTGACAATTGATAAGTCACGAAAGCATATAAGTTAATGTATGACAGCTTAGAAAGACATTTGAAATATCTTAATTAATTCTAAGGAATCATTATATAATTACTTCCAAACTGTTCTATATTATTTATGATAAATAAATTGTATTATCTCAGCAGAAAATTATTGAATTGAGAAGTCACTAAAGTACGCAAGTTAATGTATGACAATGAATGTCTTAATATATGCAAGCTGTTGTATGTCATTCATGATCAATAAATTTTCATGTCTCCTCTTAAAATTATTGAATTCAGAAATTATTAATGTATGTAACTTTTCTGTTTAACTTATATACTTTATTTTAAATGAAAATAACTGTCTTATTTGATTCACTATGTATTCCTTATACAGTTGCAACTGCTATAGTAAAAGATAATATAGTGTATCGATAATAAATAATCCAAAAATAAGGTAGAATGAATACCAATAATCCAAAAATAAGGTAGAATGAATACCAATAATCCAAAAATAAGGTAAAGTGAAACACCTACATTTTTCAAAAGAAAAAGGTGCATTTAAATAATAATTTTGTTTATTCAAATACAGTATAATATAAGTCTTCACTGAAGAACTCGTTTTAGAAAGTTCTGATAGTAAAAATTTTAAAACTCTATCACAAAATTATCCATAATAAATAAATTTAATATCTCAAAGGCTCGTTTTTGAAATTTTTGTTTGTAAAAATTTGGAAAACCCTGTCATTGGATCTTTGTCTGAAAAAAAGGTATAAACATCAAACATTTATTTGAATTGAAAGAAATTAATATTAAAATAATTTTCCTTCGTCAAAATTGCTTAGATACAAATTTTAAAGTAGTAAAAGACGTTAGTAAATTTTATAAAAGAGTTAAAATATATGAAATCAATACTTATTAGTACTAAAATACATATTTAACATGTTAACAAATTCAATGACTAAAAAATGTATATACTTACAAGCTATTGTATATCATTCAAGGTGAATAAATTATAATGTCTAAACATAAAATCCTACAATTGAGAAATTATTAATGCAACTTTTCAGTTTAACCTATATACTCCAATTTAAATGTAAATATCTATATTTGATTTATTTTATATTTCTTGTAGAGTTACAGCTGCTTTAGTAAAAGATATTACATATTTCTGGTCCAAAAAAAAAGTAGAAGGAATACCTACTTTTCCAAAACAATAATAACAAATTTTAACATAATCTTAAATAGCAATTTTTTGCTTATTACAATACAGTATACTATAAATCTTCACTGAAGAAATCGTTTTGAAAGTTCTGATTGTAAAAATTTGAAAAACCGTATCACAAAAGACAGAACGAACAATCAGTAAAAAACTGTTTGTTAATGAGATTTAAATGCTCAATTGCTTTCTTTTAAGTAGATTAATTTTTTTTTCGGTCCATGTAGTCTCGTTAAAGTTTTTTTTTCTTTTTCCATTAAGTTCATTTCACAACCAGTTGCGATTGTAACTGGGGGAAAAAATGAGAACAAGGAAGCTTTGGAAATAATTTGCAATTCAAGAAGGGAAAAAAGGAAAAAAACTGGAATAAATTATAAATATTTTTCCCTCTCTATCACGCTTTGATCAACGTCTTTTTTTTTTTTTTTCTCTTCACTGAAGGTTGATTATTCAGTAAAAAGGTGTAAAAGAGTGATAATTTCATTTGTATACGCACGTTTTTGCAGGTTTATTTCTTTCTTTCGACAAAAATAATTTTCTTTGGAAAAACTGAAATCCTGGAGACAAATCAATATAAAATTAGATTACGTTCTGTAACACTGATTTTTTTAAAGCTTATATATGCAGGATTACAACGAAAAACTGAAACATAAATATTTGCATTGTGTTTATTATAATGGAGGCACCTTGATATCGCACATAGCCCATCATCTTTTTAATTTGTTAATAATAAAACAATCAAAATGGATAAGGGTATCTCAATATTGATCTTTTCAGATGTGTAAAAAGTAAATACCGAAGATAAGTAAGTTTCCCAAATGCAATTGATCCGAATGTTGGGGATACAAACTATGATCAATCAATCCAATTATTGAATACTTATTTCTATACATACAACTCTAAATTTAAAATACAACACACATTTATAAGATGAGATTATTGCAATTCAAAACTATTCAACAATCATATATAAGACCAAGAATGAACTATTTATAAATGATTAAACTAATGAATACAGTATTAGATGAACATCACAAAAATCTTAAACCTCAAGAGTTCTGGCTTTTCTGCCAATATTTTCCCCAGTTCGGGGATCCTCTTTGGAACTTAAGTTATATCCAGTTGTTTGTTTGAACTTATACTATGTCCAAAGGTCCTGACGATCATTCCTTATGTCTAGTGGTATTGTCGAACTTACGTTATGTCCATTCGAACATTTACTGTTCAACGATCGAACTTTATGTCCAGCGGTCCTGCGAAACTTTTCCACGTCTTTCATATATCTAACAAACGACACATGCAGCTTCAAGAGGTATCCCTTTAATGCAACAAACGAGCGATTTAGACAGTTCTAGGATGTACTTCTTTTTATGTATGCCCTGTGGATGTACTTCTTTTAAAAAAAAAAATGAATGAAACATTCAGTTCCAGGAAGTATGTTTTTCATATATCAAACAAACGACACTTGCATAACAAACTTCAAAAGGGCATCTTTAATTCAAAAACGAAAGTTGTAGAGAGCTCTAAGAGGTACTTTTTATGTAAGAAACATAGAAGACAAGTAGATTTATTAGTGGAATATTGCGATAACGAATGCTTGGAAGTATGGAAACCGAAAGAGTATCTTTTTCTTTTTTTTTTTTTTATAAGGGCATAAATAGAACACTAAACCTCCAAAAAAAGAGAGAGTACATCCATTTTGCAGCAAATTTAACATTTTCCTATGGAAGAAAACTTTTAAAACTATCATTAAAAATAATAAAACTAATAAAAGTTAACTAGGAATATTTTATTAACTCTTAATATAAATTATACATACTCAGTAAAGATTTATTTCTTGAATAATTTAAGAATACTTTTTCTGCAATTAGAATTTTCTTTCACAGAATTAAATAATTTTTTTTTTTGCGCAATTTGCCAAATAGAAGATTAAATTTTCATAATTCCGCTCCCACCGTTTTGTAGTAATTCTATCTTTGATTAGTATCTACAAATTGAGAAAATAAACTTTAAAATTATAATTAAAATAATTTAAGTGATAAAAATTAATTACTAATAATTTATCGGCTAATAAAATAAACCATCAAAATAAATTATTCATTTTTCTTTCAAAACTTAAAACATGTTCCAGTTTTCTAAATGAAAAATTACTCGTTTCTGAAGACAACATTTTTTCCAAAACCAAATAATTTTTAACGAAATCAAATAACCATCAAATCTTATAATTCGAATTGATATTAAAGGAAAACAAAAAAATATAAAGCATTCAATTATAATAAAAGATTTCACCCAAAACAAAAACCTCCAAAATAAAAAATAAAAAGGGGAAAAATATCTCATTGTTTTGTCATTACCTAAAACTTGTTAATGATTTCTTTTATTTAATAAGATCTTCCAACTGCCATGGCTCACAACTTCCCCTTTCCTTTATTAATATTTTCGCTCAAGATGTAAAATGAAGTTTTTTAATGTTTTTGGAATTTTTTTTTTTTACAATCTTTTATTAAAAATCTATCTTTGGTGTTTTATGGTCTGCAAAAATTGAAAAGAAAATTGGAAAGAATTCAGTAATTGGTTATATGTATTTAGATGAATGTATGGTAGTAAGTTTGTTTTAAAAAAAAAAAAAGATTTTATTAATAGATGAATCGGTTTTGAAAGATATCTTTTCAAAATTCCACATTTTTATTGCTGATCATTTGATGTTTAATGCATTTTAGAGGTCGCATTATCCCTTTTAATTTTATGGAGAATTAAAAGAATAATTTTTTTTTTGTTTTGTTTAAATCTGAATTTAATTAAAACAGTTGGTGCTGTGAAGACGGTTGTTTTAATTATTTTTCGTGGAAATAAAAAAAAAAAAACTTAATTGTCTTGTGTTTTGTTTTTCATTATGATTCAGAGAATACATGATGAATTTGACTGATTAAAAGATTAAATTTTACGAATACTGGTGTTAGAATATATAATTACTTTTTATCCGCATTGTAATGTTTCTGTAATTCGTTTTAGATGGAAATTTCTCATTCATATTCATTGAAATTTATCATTCAAGACGGCATAACAGCAAAAATTCTTTGTGTAAACGGTAGTGTAAATAACGGTTGTAATAATATATCTTACTTAGATAATTGGAGCCTGATGGCCGAATGGATGGCTCTCAGTACCAAACACTTTGGGTGAGAGCCCGGTTGTGCCATGGATGTTTGTAGTGGTTCGGAATATGATTTAAACTATAAGTCCTGGCATTGTGGAGTTAGTGTCACTCGCTTCTGTAGCATTTATTTAAGCTACATGTGCCACATGGGTAATGATTAACTGTCTTTGTATTGCCAGCTACATTAGAACAGCAACAACAACTTAGAAAATTAGACTACTTGGTTGGAGTTTTCGGAGTTTTCTCTAATGTGACAGTTTTTCTTTATTTTTCTGTTCAAGGGGATATTAATGACATATCGCATTGGAGTTGCCCATTATAAAATATTAACTTTTGTTTTACTTATTACTATATAATATTGCATAAGTACTGCCAGATTTCAAGAAATCTCTTCTCATGTATGTTGTTTATTATCCGACTTTGTAGACAGCAACATCTAGACAAAGCCCCTCGAACCCGTGTGGTCGCATGGATGAAGGGAAGAGGGGCATCTTCTGTTGTGATGGAGTGAACATAGGTAGAAATCTGACTTGGCTCTGTGACGCTTAAGTAGGAGAGCAATGCCTTCCGGAGAACTTCCCCGCAATTGCATATCTTTTTTTTTTTGAGAGAAAACGGCAAAACTCCCACAAGGTAGTCCGACTGACGAAGCAAAATGCTGGACATCCCAAATGCCAACTAGTATCTTCGCTTTTACGGGGTAGGTTTGTCAGCCTTACGCAGTTCTATTAGACCGGGACGTACGCATTGAAGTGGATTCGAACAGTTATAAACAGCCATGGCACCTCCGGGATTCGAAACTGAAGCATGTGGCACCGAGTGCCATAACGCTAGTCACTCTGAGATTAGGCCCTCCGTCAGACTTTGTGTTGTGAAACAGTGAAAATCCGATCCTTGACATAAGCACAAATTGCTCCTCTACATACATACAACCAACCAACAACCAATACATGTCAAGATATGGGCAGGGAGTGGCTTGAGTCAAGCAACATTTCGAGCAAAGGGGATACACCTTAAGGCCCTACACATGACATCCAGTACGAATGTGACCACTGCGGGGCCTAGCAAGAACCGTCTGCATGGATCTACACCGTCTGTTTGGATTAAAGTAGAACTAGCACGTTACAATCATACCACTCATATATAGGGGGAGGTCTTTCTCCAACAGGAGTTGATATCTAACTTGACCTTAGAGACAGGTTTAGAGAAATATAGACAACCACCATCAGTAGAACTCTTAAGGTTGCCCTCCTTGGCCAGGTCATCTGCAATCCCGTTGCCGTAAACACCTACATGGGACGAAACACACTGAAAATATATATTGCTATGATCGACACTCAAGCAACCCAAAAGCTGAACAATATTCACCGTCTCTCCATCGCCATATTTACGCCATTCAGCTAGGTGTTGAATAGATCTTCGCTCAGAATCCAAATATCTGTATTGACAAAAATAATTCAGAGTCTCCTCAATAGCTATGCGATCTGCATAGGAGGTTATAAAAATAATGGAAACACCATATATTTATGAGGAATCCTTTATTAGCATGGTAAAGGACCGCCTTTGGCATGAAATGCAGCTTGAATTCGCTTAGGAATCAATTCATACACTAGTGTTTAGAGAATATTGTATTCTTCATGGTGATATTGTGAAAGTTCTTTGAGAGATATCGGTGTTTACCGGCTATTGTAAAAGTATACCATGTATATAATGAAACACAAATGCGGCATTACCTTCTAACAATTTTGAACTTAAAAGAAAAACAGAAATGTATCATACTATAAAAAGCCAAATTAGCTTTCACTTACACAACTACTATCTCCGAAAGTGTAGTAGTGTACTCGATCATCAAGTAAAGTATCATCTTCTTTAAATTTCCGATTCGAAATAAATGTTTAAAGAATTAAATGTAGCTAATATTCTATTATAAAATATACCTTAACGTAAAAGAATACCATGCATATAATAAAAAAAAAGAAATGTGACATGACGTTCCAAATATTTTGAACTTATAAATAAAGTGGAACTGTATCTGTTATTCTATAAAAACCCAAATTACATTTCAGGAAAAGGCCAACTCTACTTATCTCTGGGCGTCCCTTTTATATTATCTCACAGTGGATATCTTATCTCACAGTGGATGGGTGCAGGAAGAGATGTATCCGCATTCACTTCGTCCAGGGCTGTTATCGAAGATTAAAATGTGCACCCGCTTTGTTTGTTCGACCCTTACCGCCCTCCCACAATATCGTATCTCAGATTATGAAGATCTTTGGAAACATGTTAATTCCGGTAATTACTGCTGGTGGTGTGTGTGCCATTGGAGGTGGCGATTTGGTTCGCTAAAAGTGATTGAGAAGATTTGATATCAAGGAATTTTCACTGTGATAAAATTACGAGAATTCCATTAAAATGACTGATACATACTACGAATTCTGAATTGTACAAAGTAATTCAGTAGTTATTTAAGATACGGGTATATATATATTTATATGCAGAAATATAACAAATATCATATTAATCTTTTTTAGTTATTATGTTTGATTTGAAGATAATATTTTGGTGATTTTAATTCAATGAAGAATATTTACAGGATTTAAAAATCGAGAATGATTTTTTTATTACAATCGAAATAGATCGAAAAATAAGATATTGATTTTTTTTTTATTACAACTCGAAATAGATGTTTCGATTTTGAATTAGAAAAATTGTATTAATGTGTTATTCAAATGCTTTGATACTATTTCAGAAACTGAATAAATAAAGTTTTTTGCCGTAAAAAGTAATATTTTGCTACAAAAAAGTTTGTATCATAATAGAATACCATGAATATAATAAAACACAAATGTGTCATGACTTTCTAACCATTTTGAACTTATAAATAAAGTAGACATTCTATAAAAAGGTAAATTAAGTAATTGTACCATTAACTACCGTCTCTGAGGATGGAGAATGTTTACTCTGTTTTCCATTTTACAATAATTAAACAAAGTAAAGCCCAGACTTCCTTAAACTTCCGACTCCAAATGCATGCTTCGATGAATTAAATACATACAGTTAATGATTTTCCACAAAATAAATCTTTACCTTGAAAGAGTATCATGGATATAATAAAACACAAATGTAGCATGATTTTCTAACAATCTTGAACTTATTGATAAAGAAGTTTGTTATTCTAGAAAAAAAAACAAATTATACTTCTTGCACATTAACTACTATTTCAAAAACTAGAGAAACTTTATTCAGTACACCACTTCTCAATTATTAAACTACAATAAGTAGAGCCCTGACTTTTTAAGCTTCTGATTCGAGAGAGATATTAGAAGAATTAAATTCAGCTAATATTTTTTTTATGAAATAAATTTTTATTGTAAAAGAACATCATGCATATAAAAACACAATATTAAACGTATACATGAAGCAGAAATGAATCATTCCATAAAAACCAAATTAATTAATTCTCCCACATTAACTACTATCTCCGAAAGTGGAGAGAATCAGTTTTCCATTTCACAATCATTAAACTAAGTAAAGCCCCGACTTCTTTAAACTTCCGACTCGACAGAGATTGGAGTCCATCGATCCTTTTCCCGGCAACTGTTATGTCCGTAATTAAACAAAAAGGACTAATTTCTTTCTAATTACAAGGTTGAAAAGTCAGGAAAACAACTACTTCTTTTCTTTCCCAACAACTACTTATCTACTTATCTCTGGGCGTCCCTTTTGTTGCCGCCTTATCTCACAGTGGATGGGTGCCGGGAAGAGATGTCTCCGCATTCACCGTCTGGGGCTGTTATCGAAAATTAAAATGTGCACCCCGCTTTGTTTGTTCCAACGTCAACCCCACCCCCACCCCCATTGTCGTATCTTTCTCAGACTATGAAGATCTTTGGAAACATGTTAATTCCGGTAATTACTGCTGGTGGTGTGTGTGCCATTGGTGGTGGCGATTTGGTTCGCGAAAAGCTGATGGAGAGGATTTGATATCGGGGAAATTTAACTGTGATAAAATGACGAGAATACCATTAAAATGCCTGATACATTCTACGAATTCTTCATTGTACACGGTAAAGCTTCAATAGCTACTTAAAATACGAGTCTTTATTAAAGCTATATTTGAAAGGCACCAATATATATATATATATATATTTCTTCAAATGCATAAATGTCGTAGATTATAACATATAAATTATTTAAGTTGTAAAGTTTGATTCAAAGAAGAGATTTTGGTGATTGGTGATTTTAATTCGAGAAACGTTATTTACAAGATTTATTGTCAGGAATATGGTAATTTGATAAAAATATAGCGAACTCTGTTAAAACGATATTTATTCCGATATTAAAATATTGTAATAATTAATTCCAATACTGTAATAATTAATTCCAATACTGTAATAATTAATTCCAATACTGTAATAATTAATTCCAATCGTGTAATAATTAATTTCAATCATGTAATGATTGATTCGGACTTTTAAATGTAATTTGAATGTAACATTTAATAAAAATAGTAAAAATAATTTATTATGGGTAATATTATATTATTTGTCCTGATGGGTCCACTTTAAACCATGTGTCCCTTTCTAATATGACTGTTGAGAGTAGGGCTGATAGTCTGATCAAGTAAAAAAGAAATCATGTCATGTTTCGAAATCTGCCAGCAGACTGAAGGACTTGGCCCACTATAGGATTGTTGCGCCAATGAAGAAGAATGCATTATAATGTATATTTCATTTTGATTTGTCTTAAATTAATACCTTGTTATTGATTTCCGTTATAATACATTAACAGCATAATTTTTCTGATCGTAAGGTCAAAAACTTTTTTTTTAAATTGATAGTTACATTTTAATTTTACGTCATAAGTATTAGAACAGAACCAAATTGGCATCTGTTATGTCAAAAACAGACATAAAACTCGCATGGATTATACGAGATCTTTTAATTTCTCGTGCTAAAAATTATACCTGGAAGTTATACATGTGGATTAAAGGTTTGAAAATGACATTTAACAATTACATATTAATTTTATGTTATGAGTACAAGAACAGAACTGGATTTGTATCCGATACTTCAAAAAGCAGACGTAAATCCCCCATGATAAAGCGAGATCTTTTATTTTCTGGTGCGCAAAATTTTACCTGAGGGTAATACCTGTAGATTAAAAGATAGGAAATTGGCAATTACTTTTTAATTTTATGTAATGAGTATAAGAGCTGAACCGGATTTGTAACGGATATTTCCAGAAGCAGACGTAAATATCCCATGGATTATACGAGATCTTATTTACCTGTGATTATACCTGTGGATTAAAGGCAGGAAATTGACAGTTGACAATTACTTTATGGCATGAGTATAAGAACAGAACCAGATTTGTATCTGGTACGTCTAAGAGCAAAAGTGAATATCCCATGGATTATAGGATGTTTTTTAATTTATCGTGCATTAAATTATATCTATGGGTTATACATGTGGATTAAAGGTAGGAAACGGACAATTACTTTTTTTTATGCCATGATTGTAAAAACAGAGCCAGACTGTTATCTGGCATGCCAAAAAGCAGACATAAATCTCCAATGGATTATACGAAATCTTTTATTTTCTCTTGCAGAAAATTATACCTGCAGGTTATACCTGTGGATTAAAAGGAAAGAAATTACGGTGAATAAATTTTACAAACTACTATTGGGGAATTACTTTCCAGCAGATTGCTACAAAACCCTAAATGCAACTTTCCTCAATAGATCGATGCAAAAACGAAACCTATCGTTTCACTACTACTTTTTCTAAATCGCCCATTCAGAGTCCACATGATCATTTCAACAAAAAACATTCCATTGACACCTCACTTTTTAACCTGGATTAGCTGGAAGAGTGTTCCTCGTCTTAGAAGACCTCCGCAGCCACCATCTCCACCCTCTTCGGAATCGTCTGCGAAATCCAATATTCTTCAAATCGAAACCATTCGAAAGCCCCAGATGCAATTCTTGTCGGCGAATGGGAGTTTTCTTTTGAGCTTTATTTAAAAGCATCTCGTAACTGTTTGGCTTTTGTTGTTTGCAAAGCAAATCATCATCACTTTTGTTTATTGATTCGCTGTTCGCTATTTTAAGGGCTTTTTTAAAAGAAGCTGTATGCATATTTGATGGGTATTTGTTTTTAACCTTTTAACATAGTTTACTTTATTACTACCAGTATTTATAATTCCTTTCCTATATATTTCCATACCATCTGCATATTAATAACAATGAATTGATGCTTCAATTAAGGCAGGTGCAAACGTTTTTCTGTTGCATTATGTGTAATAAATGAATCTCATGAAACTATTTATTTGCTGTCGACAACGTAATATTTTTATCTTTTATATTTAAATATACCAATTATTTTTTGTGAATAATTTGAGATGATAGCTATGATAAATGTTTTATTTCTTAGAAATAAATAAATTTACAATGCTTAAATTGTCGCCAGTTTGTCAAAAAGTTCCCCAATAAATTTAGCAGTATTGTTACCATATTTTTTTAGTAATTTCAGCTTTTAGAATTAAATTCACAAACCAGGCTTATTAATTTAAAATATATTAAAATAAAATAAAATAATAGTTATTTTACGTGATGGCATTGGATTGGACCTGCGGACCGAGTGACTACTTGGTCTCTTGGTGCCAGAGGTCTCGATTTCGAGTTCGGCCGTGCCATGAATGTTTGTAGTGGTTCGAAATCCACTTTAAACCGTAGGTCGGTCTAATAGGATCGTAGAGCATTGTAGGGGATAGTGTTATTCGCATTCGTAGCATATCTTTAAGCTACTCTTGCCCTGGGTAGTGCTAAATGAGTACAGCTTAGGTATAAAGATTAACTGTCTCTGTATTGCCAGATGCATTAGAACAACAACATTAAATAAATATTATTTAAAAACTTTAACTTCTTTTTATAATTATTAAATTATTATATATTATTTACTAATAAATGATCAAATTAATTAATAAATTTCAATAACTTATTTATATTATTTTAATAAATTTTGAAACGGTTTGGGTATTCAAGAAAATATTAACATCTGTTAGCATGTACGGTTGTAAGTTGTAAAAATTGTTATTTCCTTCTTGGTAACACAATATTTATGTCCGTAATCTAGCTAGTCAATATCTGCTAGATATTACACTATTCAAAAGATAGATTTCACTATTCATTTTTAAATGCATTACTAGATAAAACAACAAGAATTATTTCTGCAACTTTCTATGGCTTAATATAAATGTTATATCTATTTATTTATTTATGAAGCAAATTTAATTGTGATTGCAATGTTATGCGAAAGTCGTAAAACATTTATTTATTTATTTATGTATTGTGCACCAGTCACATCTATTATTGTTTTATACTTCGGTCTTGTCAACAATGTCTAGACTGAGATAATTTATGAAACACTCTGCATATTAACAACAATGAATTGATGCTTCAATGAAGGCAGTGCAAAGTTTTGTTATTGCTTTTATGTGTAATAAATGAATCTCATGAAACTATTTATTTGCTGTCGACGACGTATTTTTTTTACCTTTTTATATTTAAATATATCAATTATTTTTGTGAATAGTTGGAGCTGATCAAGCTATGTTAAATGCTTTATTTCTTAGAAATAAATAAATCCATAATGCTTATATTGCAGCCAGTTTGGCAAGTATTACTAAATAAATTTAGCAGTACCGTTGAAATATTTTTAGTAATTTCAGCTTTTGAACTAAATTCACAGGGTATGTTTAGCAGTTTCAAATATAAAAATAAAAATAAAATAACAGTGATTTTACAAGATTGATATTGGAGTACACTACTATAATATTTCACATCGGCTTTGGCCGTTAAGCAAGTTACCCATAAAATTTAGAGTTATATGTAAGAACAAAAAGCACATAACAGAAATCTTAAAATAAATAAATAAAAAAATATAAAATAATAATAAAAATAGGATAGAATTCCAAACGATTTTCCTTTCTTGAAAATCTCATTTTCACTTTGAAATAAAATTGTCTTTGCCAGAGACTCACCATTGTCTCACCAGACGATATTTTAGAACAATTTTTATTTTATTTAATTATTTTGTTATATAATCATTAGCACATTAACAATTTAAATTAATAGTATGCATAAAATAAATCTCGCAGAAGGAATGTTTAAGATATAATCTCTGAATGAAATTTTAAAAAAATAACAAATAAGGATAATTAAATTTCGTTCAGGACACGAAAAGCCGCTTTTCAAAAAGCAGTACCCATAATTGTATGGGTAAAAATAGCAAATTTACGTTATCAATATTGCGTTTAAATTTCGATAACTACATATAAAACAAGTAATATAAAAAAAAATTAAGTCAATTCCTACTTTTTTTTTCACTATATTGCAGAAAAGTCCTTTATAAATAATTTTTCATTCTTTTTTTTTAATTTTTATCTGGCGCCATTTATTGGTAGATATATGCAGCGTAATTCTAAAAAAAAAAAAAAATTAATTAAGTAAATTTAATAACTGAATTAATATTTGTAAAAAAAACTGTATTAACATCAAGTGTCATCCACTACAAGTTAAAAAAAATGTATTGTGTGCAAAAAATGTAAGTGGATGAATAAAAAGTTTATCAACGATTGAAAATTTGAACAAGATATATATAGAGTGTGAACTAATAGAATGAATTGAATTAAAAATTGAGTAAGAAAATACAGTAACAACTGACACCTAATTTCTAAAAAAAAAAAAATTTTTAAACTATTATTAAAAATAATTAGTTTACCTATTTTTAAAAATTTAATGTTTCATTTCCATAATGAATTATGTAATCTAATTAAATAAGATAAAAACAAATTGTTTTTTTATTTGACGATTTGTCACCCTTGCTGCCGATTTCACACCTAAAATGTTCACAACAAATCTGCAGACTTTAGAACCGCAGTAATTGATCTTGAAAAATTCAACGTAACTCAATAAAAAATTGAATTTTAATTACACCTTCTTAAAGGACTCAATGTATAATATTTTTATTAAATATATTGATAAGTACTTGATGATGAGTACCTATTGATTTTATTTTATAGTAATATCAGTAGAAAGAATAAAGATTTAAGCATTAATCACCGTATTTATTTTTATAGACTCATAACAGCATTATATCATTCAAAAACTACGATAACTATGATTCATCAGCTAATAATCGTGAATTACTTTCGCAAATTTAATCTTCATTGTCGTTAAATTATTTTTCATCTAATTTAATATTTATTTAATTTTCGTTTTTGTTATTGTATAATTATATATTATATAATTCAAATAATTATTAATTATACATTATATTAATTTGAGCTGATAACAACTTTAAATGCCTTATTTCTTAGAAATAAACGAATTCACAAAGCTTTAATTGCAACCAGTTTCTCAAGTATTAACCAATAAATCTAGCAGTATTTTTGCGATGTATTTTTAATAATTTCAATTTTTTTGAATTAAACTTACAAGGCACGCTAATACTATAAAATGAAATATAACAAAATAAAAATAAAATAGTTGTAATTTTACATGATGGATATTGGGTTAAAATAATATATACTGGGCTAGGTCTAATATTAATAATATTTATTAACAGTAGACCCAGTTCAATATATATTAATGCAATTAATATTTAATATTTCGAATAGCCTGGGTCGATATACAAATTAACCATAAAATTTAGAATGTAATGTAAGAACAAAATGCATAAAAACAATTTAAAAAATAAAAACTGTAGAATTCCAAACGGCTTTTTTTTTTTTTTCCCCCTTCAAAAAATCTTATTTTCAGTTTGAAATAAAATTTTCTTTGCATTTACCAGACGATATTTTTGAACAATTTTACTTTATTTAATTATTTATTATAATCATTCGCTAGTGAAATAAATTTTTTATAAAGTTCGTGAATGTAATTAAAAAAATAATAGCCAATAAGAATAATTGTAAGTCGTCCAGGATAAGTCCAACGCCTTAAATAAGACTTATAATCGTATGGGTGAAAAAAGCAAATTTACATTATATATACATTGCGTTTGAATTTCTATGAATACATATAGATTAAAGATTGGGCAAGAAAATACAGTGACAACTGGAAGATATTTATTAATTTCCAAAAAATAAATAAATAAATAAATGAACAATGAACAAATGAAAAAAAAAAAAGCTAATATTAAAAATTTTATAGCATTTGGCCATTCAGTGCACAATTAAAAAAATAAGTTTACCAAAAAATGCCAACAAATGCAATTTCAAAAAGTTTATTTTTTGATTCCCATGGTGAATTTTTTAATCGGATTAAATGAGAAAAAAAAAGATTTTTATAAGACGATTTGTCGCCAAATTTAGCGTCGCTTCCACATCTAATAATTTCCCAACAAATCTACAGACTTTAGAACTTCAGTGAGTGATCTTTGCAAGTCCTTTTTTCATCCACTTGGCACCTTTTTTTTTTACTAGGGGAAAAGAATAAGTGGCGAAAAAATAATAAAAGCTTTACAAAAAATTTAGCGCTTTTCTATTGACATTTCCGGAGAAACAATGTCGCTTTCAGCGCTTATTTTCGTCTTTCTTTTGTAAACAGACTAGCAAGGTGAAAAAATAAATAAATAAAAAATTGGAGATGAAAAAAAAAACAGAAAAAAACTTGAAGTCACCGTTATCCAAGGAACTTGTGGGAAATCAAGGTGATGGGGGAAAAAAAAATTGAGATGAAAAAAAATTGTGTTAGTGAGGCTGCAATTCCCAGAAGGCTCTGCTACTGAAAAAGTTTTCAACTATTAAATGAATAAATATATTTTCTTACACGTCAAATATATTTTTATTTCGTTCTTTTTTTTGTAATGTTGATGTGATGATATTTTTATTTTTATTCATAAATTATATTTATTTTGTTACATGCTAGTTTTTATTCGACTTGAATTAAAAACGAATTCCAAAAAAAATTTTGATACTATGTTTTAAAGCTTGAAACAGAATTACAAAAAGTGTTGTTTGCTCACAGATTAATAAAATAAATAAGAAATAAATAACTTGTTTACGTAACAAAATAAAAATAAATATAATATATAAAAAAAAATCGTAATTCTAATTTATGGTTTTTCTAAATTCAGTTGATATTGAAAATTAAAAAATAATAAATATTTTCTGTTTTCAAAATTACATTTGCGTTTTTTTATTTTTTCAATTTTAATTTATAAATATATATAATTTAAAAATAAATGTTGTTGTTTCTTATCCCACTTGGTAAACAACAACATCTAAACCAATAACCATGAACCCGTGTGGTCTCAAGGAAGAGGGGAACAGCTTCTGTTGTGATTGAGCACCCGTAGGTATAATTCTGACTTGGCTCCGTGACGCTGACTTTTTCGGGGTAGGATTGTCAACCCTACGCCCAACGCTCTACAGTGTTAAATATAATCAAAATAATTTCGTAAGTCTAAAATAATATGGTTCTAACAATCGACTGAAATCTTCCGAACTGAGTTAATTTTGATAATTAAATAAAAATAGTTTCAAAATTATATTTTCATTTATTTTTGATGTTTGTAATTTTTATTTATGAATATATATATATATATATATATATATGAATAAAAATTATATTATTTTTAAAAACAATATACAAGTATTACAAATTTAAATATGTTAATGAGATGAATGAAATCAATTTATTCATCTCATTAACATATTTAAATTGTAATACTTGTATATTTTTTTAAATTTCAGAAAATTTTATCTTGGCCCTGCTAAACTTTTTTTCATTTTTGTCCCACGACCGAAAAAGTTTGCCCATCCCTGCAGTAGACCGTTGGTATAGGGCTGACAACCCTCCCCAAAAGAAAATATCTCTTGTCTCTAAATCTGCCAGTTGGCAGACGGCCTTGCCCTGCCTTGTGCTGTTGCTCAATGATAAAGGAAAACGTTACGTGTAGCATGAGCCTAATGTGTCTTAGTGATTTCTTCTATGTTATATTGGCATAAATGACATAAAAAGGCATAAATGCGTAAAAGGCATAATGAAATTCAAACTCACTTCCTCTTCAATACATTGAAGATTTCGATCTTTTGCACTTAATTGTATTGAGGGTAGAGCTGCCAAATTCATATAACTATGATGAGTAATATTGTGTTGAAAATTGTAGTGGGGAGGGTGGCCCTGGATGGGGTGGGGATGTAACGTCGGGAGTTTTTTACTCCTGTATGGCCACCCAAGGCTTGAAGGCACCCTATTATATCCAGCTAAAGATGGTAAATTATATATATATAATTTACCATCTTTGGTCATTGCATTTGCTATCATTTTAATTTTAGTATATATATATAGTATGTAGCATATAATTTACAAATAAATTTTAATATCTCAACATAAAATTAGAATTTATTAAAGATAAGTAACTTTTCTGTTTAACCTATATACTTCAATGGAAATGGAAAAATGGAAATATATATGTTATTTGATTCACTATCTATTTGTTATAAATTTACAGCTGCTTTTTAGTAAAATATTATATTTTTTTCTAGTCCAAAAAGTACGCCGAAACACCTACTTTTCCAAAAGAATAATAACATAATTTTAAAACCATCTTAAATAAATCTTTTGTTTATTACAGTACAGTATAATATAAACCTTCACTGAAGAATTCGTTTTTGAAAGTTGTTATTGTAAAATTTGAAAAACCGTATCACAAAAGACAGAACGAACAATCAGTAAAAACTGTTTGTTAATGAGATTTGAATGCTCAATTGCTTTCTTTAAGTAGATTAATTTTTTCCGTGCATGTAGTCTCGTTAAAGTTTTTTTCTTCTTCTTTTTTCTTTCTTTTCCCATTGAGTTCATTTCCAACCAGTTGCGATTGTAACTAGCGGGAAAATGAGAACAAGGAAGCTTTGGAAATAATTTTGCAATTCAAGAGGGAAAAAAGGAAAAACTGGAATACATTATAAATATTTTTTCCCTCTCTATCACACTTTGATCAATGCCTTTTTTTTTATCTTCGCCCAGGTTGATTATTCAGTAAAAAGGTGTAAAAGAGTGATAATTTCATTTGTATACGCACGTTTTTGCAGGTTTCTTTCTTTCTTTCAACAAAAATAATTTTCTTTGGAAAAACTGAAATCCTGGAGTCAAATGAATGTAAAATTAGATTACGCTCTGTACCACTGAATTTTTTAAAGCTTATATATGCAGGATTACAGTCAAAAACTGAAACATAAATATTTGCATTGCGTTTAATATAATGGAGGCACCTTGACATCGCATATAGTCCATCATATTTTAAATTTGTTTATAATAAAACAATCAAAATGGATAAGGGTATATTAATATTAATCTTTTAGATCTATAAAAAAGGAAATACTGAAGATAATTAAGTTTTTCAAACACAATTTATCTGAATGTTGGAGATACAAACTCTAATCAATCAATCCAATTATTGAATACTTATTTCTATGCATACAACTCTAAACTTAAAATACAACACACATTTATAAAGTGAGATTATCTACTATTCAGAACTGTTAAACAATCATATATAAGACCAAGAATGAACTATTTACAGATAATTTAACTATTAAATACAGTATTAGATGAATATCTACAAAAGTCTTAAACATCAAGAGTTATGGCTTTCTTGTCATTCTTTTCCTATGTCCAGTGGTCTTCTTGGAACTTATGTTATATCCAGCTGTCAGTTTGAAATATCCCTATGTCCAAAGGTACTGACGATCTTTCCTTATGTCTAGTGGTCTTGTCGAACTTACGTTATGCCCAACTGTCCATTCTGAACATTTACTGTTCAACGATCGAACTTATGTCCAGCGGTCCTGCGAACCTTTTTCACGTCTTTCATATATCAAATAAACGACACATGCAGCTTCAAGACAAGCTCTTTAAGCTTTTTAATGCAACAAACGAGCGATTTAGACAGCTCAAGAATATACCTTTTAGTGCAAAAAAAACGAACGATGTAGCCAGACAGTTCTAGGAAGTACTTTTTTATGCAAAAAATAATGAAACATTCAGTTCCAGGAAGTATGTTTTTCATATATCAAACAAACGACAAACTTCAAAAGGTACATCTTAAATTCAAAAACGAAAGTTGTAAAGAGCTTTAGGAGGTACCTTTTACTTAAGAAACATAGAAAACAGATAGATTTATTAGTTGAATAATGCGATAACAAATGCTTGGAAGTATGGAAACTGAAAGAGTTGCTTTTTTTTTTTGTACAAGTTCATGAATAGAACACTAAATCTCCAAAAAGTGAGCTACCTCCCTTTTGCAGCAAATTTAACATTTTCCTAAAGGAAGAAAACTTTTAAAACTATCATTAAAAATAATAAAACTAATAAAAGTTAACTAGGAATATTTTATTAACTATTAATATAAATTATACATACTCAGTAAAGCTTTATTTCTTGAATAATTTAAGAATAATTGTTCTGCAATTAGAATTTTCTTGCACAGAATTAAATAATTTTTTGCGCAATTTGACTAAATAGAAGATTAAATTTTCATAATTCCGTTCCCACCGTTTTGTAGAAATTCTATCTTTGATTAGTATCTAAAAATTGAGAAAATAAACTTTAAAATTATAATTAAAATAATTTAAGTGATAAAAATTAACTACTAATAATTTATTGCCTAATAAAATAAACCATTAAAATAAATTATTCATTTCTCTTTCAAGGCTTAAAACATGTTCCTGTTTTCTAAATGAAAAAATACTCGTTTCTGAAGACAACATTTCTTTCAAAAAACCAAATAATTTTTGAAGAAATCAAATAACCATCAAATCCCATAATTCGAATTGATATTAGGATAAAACAAAAAATATAAAGCCTTCCAATTATAATAAAAGATTTTACCCAAAAACAAAACCTCCAAAATAATAAAAAATAAAAAAGAGAAGAAAAAATATCTCATTGTTTTGTCATTACCTAAAACTTGTTAATGATTTCTTTTATTTAAAAAGATCTTCCAACCGCCATGGCTCCCAACTTCCCTTTCCTTTATTAATATTTTCGCTCAAGATGTAAATGAAGTTTTTTAATGTTTTTGAATTTTTTTTTTTACAATCTTTTATTAAAATTCATCTTTGGCGTTTTATGGCCTGTAAAAATTGAAAAGAAAATTGAAAGAATTCAGTAATTGGTTATATGTATTTACATGAATGTATGGTAGTGGATTTGTTTTTGAAAAAAAAAATGTTTTATTAGAAGATGAATCGGTTTTGAAAGATATCTTTTCAAAATTCCCCATTTTTATTGCTGATCATTTGATGTTTAATGCATTTTAGAGGTCGCCTTTATTAATTTCATTTTATGGGGAGTTAAAAAAGAAATTTTTTTTGTTTTGTTTAAATCTGAATTTAATTAAAAGAGTTGGTGCTGTGAAAACGGTTGTTTTAATTATTTTGCATGGAAATAAAAAAGCATGATTAATTGTCTTGTGTTTTGTTTTTCATTATGATTCAAAGATTACATGAGGAATTTGAATGATTAAAATTAAATTTTATGAATACTGGTTTTAGAATATTTAATTACTTTTTATCTGCATTGTAATGTTTCTGTAATTTGCTTTAGATGGAAATTTATTATTCCTAGTCTTAATGGCTGCTTTCTATTTTGACATTAGAGCATAACATCGTACATTTCTTGTATAAAGAGTAGTCTCTATGAAAATTGTATAAATTTATCTAATTAGACAACTTAGTTGGAGTTTTTGGAGTTTTCTCTAATTGGACATGTATATTCCGGCAGTTAGTATTTGTTTTTCTGTTTTAGGGAATATTAATGATTCATGGAATTGAAATTACCCATTGTAAAATAGTCAACATCTGTGATTATTATCCCTATATAATATTACACAAGTATTCCCAGATTTCAAGAAATCCCTTTTCATTATGGTGTATCTTATCGTTTCCAAGTCAGGCGTCTACCTTTGAATGCTCCATCACAGCTGAACCTCCTCCCCTCTCCCTCTTTCTATGAGATCACACGGGTTCTTAGACGTGGTCTAGATGTTGCTATCTAAAGTGGGATAAGAAAAAAAAGTATGTTATTCAGTTACTCTAAAATGATGAGTACAGGGGTAGGTCCTCCTCAAAAGTCTTTCCAGAACGCACTGTCCTCCTTCTTCAGCGACATGTACATAAAATGTTCAACAAATTTGTCTTTGTCTTAAAAGTTCATTATCTTGCTAGTGTCTCGAATTCTCAGATTCGCCATGAAGTACCAAGCAACGATGGAGATGAGCTCGTTCATTAGTTTGCCAAATCGCAAAGTTTTTGGATTTCAGTTTTCAGCCTCGCCTTCTCGGATATTAGCTGAAAATCCCAATGCGATGTTGATGTTCATTATATCAGTTCTTTTTGATTAAAACTAATCACCAGCATTTCTTTGCAAGACATGCTGGCCAACCGAACGATCATGCAAAAACTGTAGACCATTTAGGCTGTATAGAAAATTGCCCATTGTGCACCACTAGGAGGTAGGTATACACCCCTCCCTCTGAAAAATCTACTGTTTCGAATTTGCCAATAGGCAGATGGCCATGGTTCAACTTGGACTGCAATAGTAGGATTAGTTAGGTTTTGAAAAAAAATCATTCCACATAATGTTTTGCTAATTTTTAATGTATTTTTATGTTATTCATGTGTTAATCAATTTTATGTTAATGTGTTAAAATCAATTAAAAATATTTTAACTGAATCCATTGAAGCAGAGGGGTTTTCTTCTGAGCCGAGAGATACAACGTTAATAAAAATAAGAAAACATCATTTTATCAAATAATAATTTAGTGGGTTCAGACAATATTTAGAAAACAGCAGACAAAATATATGATATGTTTATTTAAAAACAAACATTTAATTTGAAAATACGTTATACTTTAAAAAAAACGTTATATTTAAAAAATAAAGTGTTTTATTTTTTTTCTTTTAAATTTTCTTAGTAATCAAAGTAAGAATAATGATAAGACAATACGACATATTATTTAATTAAAAATGAAACGGTATTGTTTATTTTATTTTAAATTATGGAAATTTTACCACAAAAAATTTGGTCATAACAGATACCATGTATGATTTGTTTTGAGATGAATGGATTAAAAGATAATAAGCAATGAAGTTTGAGTAAAGAAATGCAAAAAAATTTGAGTTCAACGTTTCTAATATATTTTAACGAAATAATACAAAAACTTAAAATGAATACAGTTTCAAAAACACTTAACATTTAAGCATCATTAAAGAAAATCACTGCTGAACAGAAAACAGAGGAATTTTTCGATAAATAGAAAACAAGAAAATATAGAAATGGAAAAGTTCAGAAGTGGTATGAAAATATAATAAATAACCGAGTTAAACTTGAGGCATCTTCTTAGGACTCGAAATTGAATACTCGAGCCCTGAACCGACTCGGAAAAGTGTAACAATCTCCTCTGCAATCTATTTTCCATGCAATGCCTCTGAGAAGTTTCTGTTGCTCGGCAGACGATCCACCCACATAAGACGTCCCCTTCCCCCTGATGAATGGGAGCAATATCCGTTCGGGGTTGTGAGAAAGACGGGGCCAAACTAAAAGATATTTTAGCCCTTGCGAGAGAGCGACAAGTGTTTTTGCCGATATGAGACAATGGCGCGGAAAATCCAAACTACAGGGTTGGCTCCGAGAGTTATGGCGATCGAAAGGCTCGTAAACAGTTCGGGGCTTCCCTGCAATACAAATCCTTCTTTGTTGTTGCACTCGATAACGTTAGTGCAGCGATGATTGGATTGGGCTTGGAGGAAAAGCGAGATTTAAAGGGTGTCCCATATTTTATAAACGGAGTCTTGGTATGCAGTGGAGAGATAAGGTGATGGGCTTTTGTGTTTCTAATAATTCATAGAAATAAGTTCAGAGTTTTTTTTTTTTTTTTTTCAAATATAAATGCATGTGAAGAAAATTTTAAACTGATGAAATATTTATGTAATAAATGTTTATTTTTTATATGAAACTGAATTTTAAACATTTTGGAGATGTAAAGAATGTTAAAATAAATTTTAGAGTTTCTTTAATGTTTAAATTGTTTCAGATATTCTTCATTATGACTAATTTAAATATTTTGTTTAATTATTTTAAAAATATTGTTTATTTATTTTATATTTTTGTTTAATTATTTTAATGTTTTTTGATGCTTCAATTGTTAATGTCTTAAATACATTACAATATTTTCGGTGTTTTAATTATTTCAATATGTTATTATTTCAGTTATTTTTTAATTATTTCAAATTTTATTTTAAAGATTCTTCAATATTTTTAAATTTATTTCAGTTTACGATTTTTTTATTTAAAATTTCTTCAAAATTTTACTTAGTGTCATGTCTAATAAATTAAAATGCTCTTTCAGTATTGTTCTTATTATTATTTTAAAGTTTCTTATTGTTTTAATTCTTCTAAAATTTATTTACTGAATAAATTAATTTGTTTTTTAAATTAAATTAATTTAAAGTTTTTAAGTTAAAATTAATTTAAATTTACTGCAGTGTATTAATATTTCATGTTTTAATTATTTAAGTGATTTTTCATTTTATTTAATAGCATGAGGTGAAAATAGATAGCATGTTTGATTTGTTGGGATGAATGAATTAAAAGACGATTAGCAAAAAAAAAATTGAGTTCAACCTCTCTAATAAATTTAAGGAACGATAACTAATATAGAAGGAATGCAGTTTTAAAAAGCACAAAATGAATAATAAAATAAAATAGTTTTAAAAACACTCATTAAAGCATCATTAAAGAAAATCACAGCTGAACTCAAAATTGAATTTTTCGATAAATAAAAGAAAAGAATATAGAAATGGAAAAGTCCAAAAGTTGTATAAAAATATAATAAATAATCGAGCAAAACATGAGGCATCTTCTGAGGACTCAAAATTGAATACTCGAGCCCTGCACCGACTCGGAAAACTGTAACAATCTCCTCTGCAATCTATTTTCCATGCATTGCTCTGAGAAGTTTCTGTTGCTCAGGCAGACGATCCGCCCCCATAAGACGCACCCCTCCCCCTGATGAATGGAAGCAATATCCGTTCGGGTTGTGAGAAAAAAGACGGGGCAAATAAAAGATATTTTAACCCTTGCGAGAAAGCGACAAGTGTTTTTGCCGATATGAGACAATGGCGCGGAAAAGTCCAAACTAAAGGGTTGGCTCCGAGAGTTATGGCGATCGAAAGCCTCGTAAACAGTTTGGGGCTTCCCTGCAATACAAATCCTTCTTTGTTGCTGCACTCGATAACCTTAGTGCAGCGATGATTGGATTGGGCTTTGGGGAAAAGCGAGATTTAAAGGGTGTCCCATATTTTGCGAGGGAACTGTCTTGGTATGCAGTGGAGAGATAAGGTGATGGGCTTTTGTGAATAATTCATTTTCAGATTTTTTTTTTTTCAAATATAAATTCTTATGAAAGGAAATTTTAAACTGATGAAATATTTATATAATAAATGTTTATTTTTTATATGAAAATAAATTTTAAATATTTTCAGGTAAAGTAGAATGTTAAATTAAAATTTACAGCTTCTTTAATATTTCAATTGTTTTAGAGATTCTTAACTAATTTATTTTGTTTAAATTATTTTAAAAATTTTGTTTAAATATTTTATATTTTTGTTTAATTATTTTTAATGTTTCTTCGATGCTTTAATTATTAACGTCTTAAATATTTTTAAATATTTTCAGTGTTTTTATTATTTCAGATATGATTTTGAAGATTCTTCAATATTTTAATTATTTCAGATTATTTTTTTTATTTTATTTATTTCAAGATTTTTGAAATTTCTCCTAACGACTTAATATTTTTATTTAAAATTTCTTCAAAATTTTACTTAGTGTCATGCCTAATAAATTAAAATGCTCTTTAGCATTGTTGTTATTATTTTAAAGTTTCTTAGTATTTTAATTCTTCTAAAATTTATTTACTGATTAAATTAATTTAAAGTTTTTAAGTTAAAATTAATTTAAATTTTCTGCAGTGTATTGATATTTCATGTATAAGTGATTTTTCATTTTATTTATTAGCATGAGGTGGTAATAAATATCATGTTTGATTTGTTGCAATGAATGAATTAAAAGATGATTAAAAATGATAGAAAATGAGAGTTCAACATATCTTATAAATATGAGGAACAAAACTCCAACATAAATGGAATGCTGTTCAAAAGCAATACCATTTAAGCATCAATTAAAAAACCACAGCTGAACTCAAAACGAATTTTCTATAAATAAAAGAAAAGTAAAAAAGAAATACAAAAGTCCAGAAGTGTAGTATAAAAATATAATAAATAACCGAGTAAAACTTGAGTCATCTTCTGAGGACTCCTCGAGCCCACCGACTCGGAAATGTGTAACAATCTCCTCTGCAATCTATTTTCCATGCAATGCCTCTGAGAAGTTTCTGTTGCTCGGGCAGACGATCCACCCCCATAGGATGCCCCCCCCCCTGATGAATGGGAGCAATATCCGTTCGGGTTGTGAGAAAGACGGGGCCAAACTAAAAGATATTTTAGCCCTTGCGAAAAGCGACAAGTGTTTTTGCCGATATGAGACAATGGCGCGGAAAAGTCCAAACTAAAAGGTTGGCCCTGAGAGTTATGGCGATCGAAAGCCTCGTAAACAGTTCGGGGCTTCCCTGCAGTACAAATCCTTCTTTGTTGTTGCTCCTCGATAACCTTAGTGCAGGGATGATTGGATTGGGCTTGGGGGAAAGCGAGATTTAAAGGGTGTCCCATATTTTCCGAGGGAAACGGAGTTGGTATGCAGTGGAGAGATAAGGTGATGGGCTTTTGTGTTGCTAATAATTCATACAAATAAGTTGAGAGCTTTTTATTTTTTATAATATTAATTCATATGAAAGGAATTTTTAAACTGTTAAAATGATTCTACAATAAATGTTTATTATTTTTTTTTGCATGAAAAAGGAATGTTCATTTTGAGATGAAGTATAATGTTAAATAACATTTTATGGCTTATTTATATTATGATAATTATTTATTGTTATGACAATATTTTTTTTGTTTCCTTACAAAAGATTCAAAATCCTTAACACAATTCACTATCTCAGCGGGTAATTGTTTGTAATTAAATGTGTTTAGAATAAAAAAACCTTCAACAAAAAAAGAGTAACTAAATTGATAGTTATATCTGGGCAATTATTTCTCTGAAATACAGTAGGGTGCACTTGGAGATCTTCTAGAGCGCACCATTTGAGAACCACTGGATTACAATAATTGTGCATTTTATACAAGTTTAGAACTGTAAATTTAAAAAAAATCACATACTAGATGCTAGCTCTCCTAATAGGCAATTGGGAAAATTACCACTCCTCTAAAAATCTTCTTTGACGCATTTGTGCTATTTGGTGACTTTCAAGTGAAGAAAAGAAGAAGAATCTAACAGAAAGGTTATTTTTTGCAATGAAAACTGCCTTGAATAAGAAAGCAGACTAGAAAAAGGATTTTGTTATATTCTGGGCTAAATTGTAATTTTTTAAAAACATTTTGTTTTATTCTTCTAAATTTATTGTTATATTATGGGCTTTTATTTCTATGGAATACCAATTTCTTCTGCAGCCTTTGAGAACTATTAGATTACAGTAGTGCTGCATTTTATACAAATCGAAAACTGCATCCTTCAAAAGTATTTTGGAATAATTTATTTACAGCTTTCGCAGCAGATGATTCAAAAACAAACTTAAAATGAAACTACAACAAAAATTTCAATAACATTATAAACGACATAAATACCTTACACAACTCTAAATCTTATAGCAACTGACCTAGTGTTAGAGGAATTTTCCTCTGCTTTATGAAAACATCTTTATTAATGAAAAATATGTTTGAGATGTTTATTTGTTCCTTTCTTATATTCATTCATGTTTGCTTTACATCTTATATCATGAAAAGTGGGATTCAAAAGATGTTTTCAAATCATTATCAAGTTGTCAACACAAAAGTTTCGCTGAATCGCATTTATCAAAAGAGATACGAATCTTTAATAAGAGTGGATTTCTCATACGAAAATTCCATATTTAATCATGTTATTTGTAAGAAAATAAATTGAAATGTGTATTCAAATTCTACTTCCCTTTGTCAGTCAATCACTGTTTTGATTAAATTCCTGCGATACTAATAGAAGAAAATCGTGTTAAAATTTGAAGTTGTTATGAAATATGTACTTATTAGTTTTATTCGATAGTAAATATATTGATCATATAGCAATAAAGCCATTATACTATGCGTATTTTAATGATAAGTAAAATATTTTTAATAAATTAAATAATTTTTTGTGATAGAAAAATCTTTATAGTTTTTTTAACATATGTAAAAACATCATGAGGAACAATATCATGTAACAACTTCACCAAGTAACAGCAGCATGTAAAATTATTAATGTACCATGGAAAAAACGTATAGCAGTAATGTAACAGTGTAACGTACAATAGCAATGTAACCAAACAACATACAGAAGCATGTAACAGCATACAGATGAAATGTACACGTAAACCACAATACAACAATCTTAATGTATCTCGTACAACAACAAAGAATACTAATGCACACGGAAAACAACAAATAGCACTCATGTACACGAAATACGTGATATTTATTTTATTTATGTTATAAGTAAGTTAATTGATTATCTAACATACAAAGTTATTTGTTCTTTCTTTTGTTATTGAATAAATACAAAATATTTGTAACAATATGTATTTGTTTTATTATGTATTTCTTATAGTGTAACAGCTGCTTTAGCAAAAGACAATTTATTGCTAGTCCAAAAATAATATACCTAAATTTTCAAAAGAAAATGTCCATTTAAATAACACTTTTTTATTACAATACAACATAATATAAGCATTCACTGAAGAACTCGTTTTTGAAACTTCAGATAGTTAAAACCTATCACAAAAACAGAACGAACAATCAGTAAAAACACTGTTTGTTAATGAGATCTAAAAGATCAATTGCTTTCTTTGATAAAATTTTATTTTTTTTTAATTTCTAAATCTTGATTACATTTCTTATTAATTATATATATAATGTTTCATACATTTAAATATGTTAGGTTATACAAAGCAATATTTCTAAACTGGACATTTGTTTTAATGTATCACAACTATTTTACATTTAAATTATCTTAATTAATTCTAAATAATCATGACATAATTATTTGCAAGCTATTGTATGCTATTCATGATAAATAAATTTTAATATCTCCGCATAAAATTATGTAATTGAAAATTATTAAAGTATGTAACTTTCCTGATTATGTTACATACGTACATCAATATAAATGTAAATATCTGTGTTATTTTATTTACACTAAATTTCTTATATTGTTACAGCTGCTTTATTAATAGGTAATTTACTGCTAAAAATAAACTACCTGTATTTTCAAAGGAAAAATGTACATTTAAATAACACTTTTGTTTATAAGAAAATACTAAACTCCAATAAATATATAAAATAACTCCATATCCAATAAACTCCAACTCAATATAGTATAATATGAACCTTCACTGAAAAACTCTTTTGAAAATTCTGATTGTAAAAATTTGAAAAACTCTATCACAAAAGACAGAACGAACAATCAGTAAAAAAACTGTTTGTTAATGAGATTTGAATGCTCAATTGCTTTCTTTTTAAGTGATTAATTTTTTTTTGGTGCATGTAGTCTCGTGAAAGCTTTTTTTTTCTTTTTCCATTAAGTGCATTTCACAACCAGTTGCGATTGTAACTAGCGGGAAAATGAGAACAAGGAAGCTTTGGAAATAATTTGCAATTCAAGAAGGGAAAAAGGGAAAAACTGGAATACATTATAAATATTTTTCCCTCTCTATCACGCTTTTTGATTAATGTTTTTTAACTTCACTCCAGGTTGATTATTCAGTAAAAGGTGTAAAAGAGTGATAATTTCATTTGTATACGCACGTTTTGCAGGTTCTTTTCTTTCTATCGACAAAAATAATTTTCTTTGGAAAACTGAAATCCTGGAGACAAATCAATGTAAAATTAGATTACGCTCTGTGCCACCGAATTTTTTAAAGCTCATGTATGCCGGATTGCAGTGAAAAACTGAAACATAAATACTTGCATTGTGTTTAATATAGTGGAGGAATTTAACATAGCACATAGCCTATCATCTTCTGAATTTGTTGATAGTAAAACTAATTGATATAGCTTGTAAATGCATAAAGGTATATGGGAGGGGATAGGGTATATTAATATAAATCTTTAGATCTGTGAAGTGAGAAATATTGAAGATAAGAAAGCATTTAAAATGCAATTGATCCAAATGCCGGTTATAAAAACTCTAATTAAAACTCTAATAAATTATTCTTTACTCAGCAAAACTTCATTTCTGAATAATTCAAGAACTAGTACTATTTTTTTTTTCAGTGACGGGGGGGAGAGGGGTGGACAATTTGACAAATAAAAGATTAAACTCCGATAATTTGAACAACCACCGTTTGGAAGTAATCCCTATATTTTCTCAGTGATTCCAAATTGAGTGAGAAATCTTTAAAAATTATGATTAATATAATTGAATTGATAAAAAATAACTAATAATAATAATTTAATGGCTAGTAAAAATAAAGTATTAAAATAAATTATTCATTTCTCTTTCAAAACTTAAAACATGTTCCTGTTTTCCGAATGAAAAATTACTCGTTTCTGAAGACAACAATTTTTTTTCCAAAAAACAAATAATTTTTAACGAAATCAAATAACCTTCAAATCTTATAATTCGAATTGATATTAAGATAAAACAAAAAATATAAAGCATTCCAATTATAATAAAAGATTTCACCCAAAACAAAAACCTCCAAAATAAAAATAAAAAGGGGGAAAAATATCTCATTGTTTTGCCATTACCTAAAGCTTGTTAATGATTTCTTTTTATTTAATAAGATCTTCCAACCGCCATGGCTCCCAACTTCCCTTTCCTTTATTAATATTTTCGCTCAAGATGTAAATGAAGTTTTTTAATGTTTTTGGAATTATTTTTTTACAATCTTTTATTAAAAAAATTTATCCTTTGGCGTTTTATGGCCTGTAAAAATTGAAAAGAAAATTGGAAAGAATTTAGTAATTGGTTATATGTATTTACATGAATGTATGTTAGTAGATTTGCTTTGAAAAAAACAAAAAAAATAGAAAGTTTTTATTAAAAGATGAATCGGTTTTGAAAGATATCTTTCAAAAATCCACATTTTTATTGCTGATCATTTGATGTTTAATGCATTTTAGAGTTCGCCTTTATTCATTTTCATTTTATGGAGAATTAAAAAAATAATGATTTTTTTGTTTTGTTTAAATCTGAATTTAATTAAAACAGTTGGTGCTGTGAAAACGGTTGTTTTAATTATTTTTCGTGAAAATTAATTAAAAAACTTGATTAATTGTCTTGTATTTTGGTTTTCTTTATGATTCAAAGATTACATGAGGAATTTGAATGATTAAAAGATTAAATTTTACGAATACTGGTTTTAGAATATATAATTACTTTTTATCTGCATTGTAATGTTTCTGTAATTAGTTTTAGATGGAAATTTGTCATTCATATTCATTCAAATTTATTATTCAAGGCGGCATAACAGCAAAAAATTCTTTGTGTAAAGAGTGGAGTAATTAACAGTTTTAATAATATATCTTACTTAGATAATTGGAGTCTGATGGCCGAATGGCTGACTCTCAGTACCAAAAACTTCGGGTGCGAGTCCCGGTTGTGCCATGGATGTTTGTAGGGTTCGGAATATACTTTAAACCATAAGTCCTGGCATTGTGGAGTTAGTTTCACTCGCTTCTGTAGCATATATTTAAGCTACACGTGCCACATGGGTAACGATTAACTGTCGTTGTATTGCCAGCTACATTAGAACAGCAACAACAACTTAGAAAATTAGACTACTCGGTTTTTAGTTTTCGGAGCTTTCTCTAATGTGACAGTTTTTCTTTATTTTTCTGTTCCAGGGGATTTTAATGATTTATTTCATTGGAGTTGCATATTGTAAAATAATTAACTTTTGTGGTACGTATCACTCCTTTTATAATATTGCATAAGTACTGCCTGATTTCAAGAAATCGCTTCTCATGTATGTTGTTCATGTATGTTTGTTTGTTATCCGACTTGGTAGACAGCAACATCTAGACTAAGCCCACGAACCCGTCGGGTCTCATGTTTGAAGGAAAGTGGGGCAGCTTCTGTTGTGATGGAGCACCCGTAGGTAGAAGTCTGACTTGGCTTTGTCACGCAAAAGAAGGAGAGCATTGCCTTCCGGACAACTGCCCCGCATTTGCATATCTTATTTGAAAAAAAAAGGCAAAAACTCCCACAAGGCACTCCGACTGACTAGGCAAAATGCTGAACATCCCAAACGCCATCGGGTCTCGATTTTTACGGGGTAGGTTTGTCAGCCTTACGCATAAACGCTCTACAGTCTATTAAACCGGGACGTACGTATTGAAGTAGATTCGAACAGTTATAAACAGCCATGGCACCTCCGGGATTCGAAACTGAAGCATGTGGCACCGAGTGCCATAACGCTAGTCACTCTGAGATTAGGCCCTCCATGAGACCTTGTGTTATAAAACTATGAAAATCGCTCCTTGACATAAACACAAATTGCTCCTCAGGCAACCAGTACATGTCAAGATATGAGCAGGAGTGACTTGAGTCAAGCAACATTTTGAGCAAAAGTGATAAACCTTAAGGTCCTACACATGACGTTGAATACGAAGGTGTCCACTGCGTAGTCTAACAAGAACCGTCTGTTTGGATCTACAGCCCGCCCCAATTAAAGTAGAACCAGCACGTTTCAATCATATCACTCATATATGGGGGAGGGGTCTTTCTCAAGAGGAGTTGATATCTAATTTGACCTTAGAGACATGTTTAGAGAAAGATAGACAGCCGCCATCAGTAGAACTCTTAAGGTTGTCCACCTCGGCCAGCTCATCTGCATTCCCGTTGCGGCTCATCTGCAATCCCATGTGACGCAACCCACCGAAATATATATTATTATGATGCACACTCAATAAGTTGAATAGAGCTTCGCTCAGAATCCAAATGTCTGTATTGACAAAATAATTCAGAGCCTCCTCAATAGCTATGTGATCGGCCCGAAAAAATTGCCCTGTAGTTACCCTTTTCATGTATATATATATATATATATATATATACGGAGGAGGTTATAAAAATAATGGAAACACCATAGATTTAAAAGAATCCTTTATTAGTATGGAATAGGACCGCCTTTGGTGTGCAGTACAGCTTGAATTCACCTAGGAATCAATTCATACAACTGGTGAATAGTGTTTAGAGGAATATTGCATCATTCTTCATGGAAATATTGTGAAGGTTCTGGGAGCGATACCAGTGTGTACCGGTTATTGTAAAAGTATACCATGCATATACTGAAACACAAATGCAGCATTACCTACTAACAATTTTGAACTTATAAGAAAAGCAGAAATGTATCATTCTATAAAAAGCCAAATTAATTAATTCTCACACATGATCTACTATCTTATAAATAAACTAGAAATGTATTATACTATAAAAGTAGAAAATATAAGTAGAAATGTATTATTCTATAAAAAAATGTAATTCTTGCACATTAACAACTGTCTCACAAACAAAAATTTTGTTTAGTTTCCACTTCCCAATTATTAAGTAAAGTATCGACTTTTTAAATTTCCGATTTTAAATAGATGTTTGATGAATTAAACGCAGCTAATATTTTACTACAAAACAAATCAGTATCTTAAAAGAAAACCATGAATACAATAAAACACAAATGTAGTATGACTTTCTATAGATAAATTAGAATTGTATTATTCCATAAAAAAACCAAATTAACTTTCTCTTACACAACTACTAACTCCAAAAATGGAAAAAAGTGTACTCAGTTTTATACTTACCGATTATTAAGTAATGTATCATCTTCTTTAAAATTCTGATTGGATATAGATGTTTAAAAAGAATTAAATGTAGCTAATATTCTATTATAAAAATATACCTTAAAGTAAAGGCATACCATGCATATAATAAAAACAAATGTGGCATGACTTTCTAACTATTTTGAACTTAGAAGTAAAGTAGTCATTCTATAAAAAGTCAAATTAATTAATTTTCACACATTAACTACCATCTCGAAACAGGACGAAGTTTACTCCGTTTTCCATTTCACAATCATTAAACTAAGTAAAGCCCCGACTTCTTTAAACTTCCGAGACAAGAGATTGAGTCCATCGATCCTTTTCCCGGCGACTGTTATGTCCGTAATTTAACAAAAAGGACTAATTTCGTACTTCCCCTAATTACACGGTTCAAAGTCAGGAAAACAACTACTTCTTTTCTTCGCCAACAACTACTTATCTACTTATCTCTGGGCGTCCCTTTTGTTGCCGCCTTATCTCACAAAGAATGGGTGTCGGGAAGAGATGTCTCCGCATTCACTTCGTCCGGGGCTGTTATCGAAAATTAAAATGTGCACTCCACTTTGTTTGTTCGAACGTCACCCCCACCCCCACCCCCTCACTGTCCTATCTTTCTCAGACTCTGAATATCTTTGGAAACATGTTAAATCCGGTAATTACTGCTGGTGGTATGTGTGCCATTGGAGGTGGCGATTTGGTTCGCTAAAAGGTGATTGAGAGGATTTGATATCGGGGAAATTTTACTGTGATAAAAATTACGAGAATTCCATTAAAATGCCTGATACATTCTACGAATTCTGCACTGCGCAATGTAAAATTTTAATAGTTGTTTAAGATACGAGTCTTTAATACAGATATATTCGAGAGAATCAATATAATATAATATATATTACATTATATATATATATATATATATATATATATATATATATATCAGAAAATATCATATTAGTCATTTAATTATAAATTTTAATTTGAGGAAGAGATTTTGATGATTAGGGATTTTGAATGGAAGAATGCTGCTTGGCATAAATGCATTGTGACCGGAAAGGATTACTTCGAAGGCTATGAAATAAATTTGGAAGATTAAATAGAGTTTTTGAAAAAATAATAATTGGGCTTATGTTTGTGGCACAGTAGTATTGTAATTATTGATTCTAATAATATAAATTAATTCCAATTGTGTAATGATTGATTCGGATTCGGACAAAAAAAAATATTCAAAAAAAAAAAAATTCAAAATAAAAATTGTATTTAAATGAGTAATATTATATTCCTATTAATTTAGCTCTCGGTTTTCCACTTTAAGCAGTAAGTCGCGGTCTAATATGACTGTAGAGCGTAGTGCTGACCTTCCTGTCCCGTAAAAAGAAATCATATCATGTTTACAAATCTACCAGCAGACATAAGTACTTGGTCCACTATGGGATTGTTGTGCCAATGAAGAAGAAGAAGAATGTATTAAAAAATATATTTCATTTTGAATCATCTTAATTGAATACCTAGTTACTGGTTTGCTTTATAATAAATTAACAACATATTTTTTTCTGATCGTGAGGTGAAAACTCTTTTTAAAATTGACAATTACTTTTTAATATTATATTATATGTATAAGAACAGAACCAGATTGGCGGTAATGTCAAAAAGCTCACAATACCCCATGGATTATACGGGATCTTTTTTTTTCTCGTGCAGATAATTATATCTGCACCTGTGGATTAAAGGTAGGAAACTGGCAATTGACAAATACTCTTTGTCATGAGTATAAAAGCAGAACCGGGTATATGATACGTCAAAAAGCAGATGTAAATCTTCTTTAACTTATACGAGATCTTTTATTTTCTCGTGCAGAAAATTATACTTGCTGGTTATATCTGTGGATTAAAGGTAGGAGATTGGCAATTATCAACTTTTTAAATTTTATGTCATGAAAATAAGAGCAGAACAAGATTTGTATGTGGTACGTCAAAAAGCAAATGTAAATCTCCAATTGGTACTACGAGATCTTTTATTTTCTTATGCAGAAAAATACCATCGTTCCCCCAGCTTATACCTGTGAATTAAAGGTAGGAAATTGACAATTGACAATTACTTTTTAATTTTATGTCCTGAGTATAAAAACATAACTTTGTATCTCCCATGGATAATACGAGATCTTACATTTCATCGTGAAGAAAATTATACATTCGGGTTAAACCTGTGGATTAAGGGCAGGAAATTACGGTGAATAAATTTTACAAACGATTATTGGAAATTACTTTCAAGCAGATTGCTACAAAACCCTAAATGTAACTTCCGTCCAATAGATCGATGCAAAAACGAAACCCATCGTTTCACTAGTCTTTCCTAAATCGCCCATTCTGACTCCTCATGATCACCAACAAAAAACATTCCATTGACACCTCACTTTTTAACCTGGATTAGCTGGAAGAGTGTTCCTCTTCTTAGAAGATCTCCGCAGCCACCATCTCCACCCTCTTCGGAATCGTCTGCGAAATCCAATATTCTTCAAATCGAAACCCTTCGAAAGCCCCAGGCGCAATTCTTGTCGGTGAATGGGAGTGTTCTTTTGAGCTTTACTTAAAAGCATCTCGTAACTGTTTGGCCTTTTGTTACTTGCAAAGCAAATCATCATCACTCTTGTTATTGATTCGCTGTTCGCTTCTTTTAAGGACTTTTTTAAAAGAATCTGTTTGCATATTTGATGGGTATTTGTTTTTAGCCTTTTAACATAGTCTGCTTTATTACTACCTGTATTTATAATTTTTTTCATATATCTTTTTTTCTAATTTTACATATTGTCAGAGGTATTTTAATGATTTTATGTTTCTTTTAATACCTTTATATTAAATACTTTATATTAAATACAATATTAAAATTTAGCTTTAGGTTTTTCACTAGATTAATATATTTTAATACAATTTAATTTTAAATTTTTCTCGTACTTGCTTTCCTCCATAAATTATCAGTTTAAATGGAAAGGAATTTATTTTATAACAAAATTTTTACTCTTTAACTTTTTTTCTTCTTTATTCAAAGAGGTTCTTAAAACGTTATTAAATTCGACATTAATAGTTATATATATATATATATATATATATATATATATATAACTATTAATGTTGAATTTAATAACGTTCATATGATTCATAAATCATTGTAATCATCTAATTATAAGATTTATTTTTTAAAAAAGGTTTTGTTATACGTCTTCTATATATTTATGTTTCTTTCAATATCTATATATGAAGTACTTCAATGATATAAAACATTTCATTTGGGGTTTTCTCAAGAGTACTATCTTTTAATATAATTTAATCTATTTTTTTTTTTCTTACTTGCTTTCCTCCATAAGTTACCAGCCTAAATATCAATGCATTTAATTTTTTATAACAAATTTGTTTTTCTTTTATTTTTTTCTCCTTTTTCATTTTATCATATTCTTAAAATTTTATTAAATTTCATATTAATTATATACGTGTACGTGTGTTTGTCACTGAACTGCTTGCTCTAAACGGCTTCACTATTTTGATGAAATTTTTCGTATGTATTTGAATAGGTTCCTAGATGGTTTAAATTCACAATTGGATCCCGTAAGTGGCGCCGCAATCGATATAAATCTTCTGTATGTGTTTTGGCACTAAACTCCTCCTAAACGGCTTCACCGATTTTCATAAAATTTTTCTTGCGAATTTAACAAAACATGGAGATTGTTTTTATGCTATCCCCTTTGTTGTGAGTCGCCACCAGATCCTGCTGAAATATATCTTCTTCCATACCGTTCAACCAATCTCTCTGAAAATTGGTCATAATATGTGTTCGAGTATGGAAAATAGGTACACGCTATCCACATTATTGTTACTTACCACCAGATGGTGCTGCAGCATTTCATCTCATATACCATTCAAACGATATCCATCAAAATTAGTATGCACATATATTGGAAAAGGAAAGTATATTAGGGATATGTAATTTATTATACAATACATTACTTTCACAATATATACGCGATATGTAATTTTCTACAATGTTTTTTCGGGGGGGGAGGCAGGAAAACGTATACCGTGTTCTGCTAGTATATACATTTTATATATTTCTCGACTGATTCATAAATCATTGTTATCTACTGAATATAAAATTAATTTTTGATAAGGTTTTGTTATATGTAGGTTATAGTGCTACAATTAATAAAATGAATGTTATATGTTAGATATGGCATACAAATTAGATCTACCTCCTCGTGGTGCATTTCATGCAACGTCTGATACGACGAAATGGTCTACAAACGCGGCCTTCAGTCTGGCTCTCAGTGTGAGTTACCATTTAATAAAATAATCATATAACTGTATAGAATCACGGAGCATGACTTTTTACCTTCAGGTGCTCCATCAAAAACAGAACATGTCCACTTTCCCTTCAAACATGAGTCCATACGGGCTCTTGGGCTTGGTCTAGATGTCTACCAAGTGGGATAAGAAATAACAGAACTTATGTTTTGAAAACAATCTAGACTACTTTGAAACAGAAGAAAACTTTGTTCTATTTAAATATAAGGCCTGTTGGCTGAGTGGCTAGCGCCCTAGATCTCGGTGCCACGATTTCAGGTTCGAGTCCCGACGATGCCTTGGATGTTTGTAGTGGTTCGGATTCCACTTTAAATTGTAGGTTCAGTCTCATATGACCGTAGATCGTCACAGCCTCAGACGCTTGTCTCCCACATCATTCCAAACTGTAAAGGGCAACTCAGCTCTAGGCACAGTGATATGGCGTAGTGTAGTAGTAGTTCTACTTAAACTTTCTTCACTCAACTATATTTTGTTTTACGATCTCAATGATACGAAATAACCTTTAAGTAATATTCTACGACATAACTTTTACTTAGATTTATCGCCTGTATTTGTCGTACAAAAAAGCCCTTCCGTTTAAACCAACATGCAATCAATCGAACGAGAAAAAAAAAAATATACGCCCGTGCTGCATTTTAAGCTGTCTCATTAGCTTTTCAGGTGCAACTAGAAAGTCATGAATATTATTTTACCTCTTCTTGCAAGATGGCACGAAAATCCAGAAGCCAAAATGCAGGAAAAAAATTAAAGGATGCAACAGTGAACTGCTGATTACATTGGAGTCGATATTCCGAATTTCCATATTTCCCGACCTGCGTGCTTTTCCCAGTGTCAGCCATGTAAATTTATTAGCCGTTCTAGTGCGACAGTGTTAAAGGTAGAAACAAGAAAACGCCATTAATACCGTTCATCAGTCATCGCATGTTATGCCACTTTGCCACGCAAGAGGGCGTTCTGCACCTCACGCACGTTTGGTACAAGCACGCACCGCGAGACAGACGCTGTTTGAATGCTAAGAAGACGTGTCTTGAAATGCAGCTGCCAGGCTCTACAGCTGTGATGTATGTATATGCGAAACGCTGGGGTTTTTTATTATCATTTTTTTTTTCCTGAAATTCCTTTTCTTTTTTGTTCGTGGCAGATCGTGTTGCTAATTATAATATTAGAGTGGTCACAATGTGATGGATGTTAATTTTGTTGCAGAAATTATTTGCGTAATATGGTACATCAATTCACTTTCTCTCGAGTTTTAATTTCAGGTTATTATAGGTTGTATATCGACCTGGCGTAACATATTCAAGCAAGCGAGGGAATTTTTGAAATTGTTGCTAAAATTTCAAAATAGTTTCTATCTGAATTTTAATCATATACATTTGTTTAAGTCATATACGTTTTTAATATAGATATTTCTTACATAAATGTGAATTTTTTTTTTCTTATTTTTGGATCGCCTTTGTTTAATTGTTTTGAATTTTTTGCATATTTTTGGCTGCCTTTGTTTGTTGTTTTGTCAGTTTTTTTGTATATTTTCCATGCATTACTCTGAGAACTTTTTGTTGCTTGGGCAGACGATCCACCCCCATAAGACGCCCCCCTCCCCCTGATGAATGGGAGCAATATCCGTTCGGGGTTGTGAGAAAGACGCGGCCAAACTAAAAGATATTTTAGCCCTTGCGCAAGAGCGACAAGTGTTTTTGCCGATATGAGACAATGGCGCGGAAGAGTCTAAACTACAGGGTTGGCCCAAAGAGTTATGGCTATCGAAAGCCTCGTAAACAGTTCGGGGCTTCCCTACAGTACAAATCCTTCTTTGTTGTTGCACTCGATAACCTTAGTGCAGGGATGATTGGATTGTGCTTGGGGGAAAGCTAGATTTAAAGGGTGTCCCCATATTTTGTGAGGGAAACGGAGTTGGTATGCAGTGGAGAGATAAGGTGATGGGGTTTTGTGTTGTTAATAATTCATACAAATAAGTTGAGAGCTTTTATTTTTCATAATATAAATTCATATGAAAGGAATGTTCATTTTTGAGAAGAAGTATAATGTTAAATAACATTTTATGGCTTACTTATATTATGATAATTATTTATTTTTATGACAATATTTTTTTTGTTTCCTTACAAAGATTCAAAATCCTTAACACAGCTCACTATGGCAGCGGGTAATTGTTTGTAATTAAACGTGTTTTGAATAAGAAACCTTCAACAAAAAGAGTAACTAAATTGATAGTTATATCTGGGCAATTATTTCTCTGAAATACAGCAGGGTGCACTTGGAGATCTTCTAGAGCGCACCATTTGAGAACCACTGGATTACAATAATTGTGCTTTTTATACAAGTTTAGAACTGTAAATTAAAAAAAAATCACATACTAGATGCTAGCTCTCCTAATAGGCAATCAGGAAAAATTACCACTCCTGCTTCTCTAAAATCTTCTTTGACGCATATGTGCTATTTGGTGACTTTCATGTGAGGAAAAGGAGAAGAATCTACCAGAAAGGTTAATTTTTGAAATCAAAACTGCCTTGAATAAGAAAGCAGACTAGAAAAAGGATTTTTGTTATATTCTGGGCTAAATTGTAATTTTTTAAAAATTTTTGTTATATTCTTCTAAATTTATTGTTATATTATGGGCTTTTATTTCTATGGAATACCAATTTCTACTGCAGCCTTTGAGAACTATTAGATTACAGAAATGCTGCATTTTATACAAATTGAAAACTGCATCCTTCAAAAGTATTTTGGAATAATTTATTTATAGTTTTCGCAGCAGATGATTCAATAACAATCTTAAAATGAACCTACAACAAAAATTTCAATAACATTATAAACGACATAAATACCTTTACACAACCCTAAATCTTATAGCAACTGACCTAGTGTTAGAGGAATTTTCCTCTGCTTTATGAAAACATCTTTATTAATGAAAAATATGTTTGAGATGTTTATTTGTTCCTTTCTTATATTCATTCATGTTTTCTTTACATCTTATATCATGAAAAGTGGGATTCAAAGATGTTTTCAAATCATTATCAAGTTGTCAATACAAAAGTTTCGCCGAATCGAAATTTATCAAAAGAGATACGAATCTTTAATAAGAATGGATTTCTCATACGAAAAATTCCATATTTAATCATGTTATTTGTAAGAAAATAAATTGAAATGTATTCAAATTCTACTTCCCTTGGTCAGTCAGTCGCTGTTTTGATTAAATTCCTGCGATACTAATAGAAAGAAAATCGTGTTAAAATTTGAAGTTGTTACGAAATATGTACTTATTAGTTTTATTGGATAGTAAATATATTGATCATATTGCAATAAAGCCATTATACTATTAGTATTTTAATGATAAGTAAAATATTTTTAATAAATTAAATAATTTTTTGATAAACAAAATCTTTATAGTTTTTTTAACATATGTAAAAACAACATCGAAGAACAATATCATGTAACAACTTGACCAAGTAACAGCAGCGTGTAAAAATTATTAATGTACCATGGACAAAAACGTGTAGCAGTAATGTAACAGTGTAACGTACAATAGCAATGTAACCAAACAACATACAGAAGCATGTAACAGCATACAGATGAAATGTACACATAAACCACAATACAACAATCTTAATTTATCTCGTACAACAACAAAGAATACTAATGCAATTTATTTGTAATTATGGAAAACAACAAATAGCACTAATTTGATTAAACGAAATATTTGTTCTTTCTTTAGTATTGAATAAATAAATAATTATAATGCATTTTATTTATGTTATAAGTAACGTTAATTGATTATCTAACATACAAAATTATTTGTTCTTTCTTTTTATTGAATAAATACAACAAAAAATATAATGTAACAATAGGTTTTTAAATCGATTGAATTAATATGTTATTGCACAATGTTATTCAATGACGTTCCAATTTCACGTTCCATCAACGAATGATGACAGTAAGTTTCCTTTCTGGTGGAGTTATAATTATTAATGCACCTTTAACAATAAAATACAACAGTAATGAATTACGAAACAATAATACAGTAACCAAACGAAATACAGAAACAAATAGCAAACTATAGCTGATATATACACTTAAACCAACATACAGCAATCTTAATGAATCTTGTACAACAACAAACTATACTAATGTACACGGAAAACAACAAATGCCATTAATGTGCACGAAAGACATAATATTTAATTGTATTTATGGTCTAAGTATTTTTATTTGATAATCTAACTTACAAAATTGTATGTCCTTTCTTTAGTGTTGATAGATTAATGTAATAGATTTTTGTAAAATTGAACATAATATACTGTTGTTGTTTTTTTTTTTTTCCATATTTTTTTTTATTTCTTTTGAAAGCCCTGCACTTTGATCTCAAATCATACATAAGAACAGCATATAGTCAGAAGACAATATTATCCAGAATGCTCCAGAATTTCTTTCCGTTAGGTATTTTAAAGGTAAGTGTCCACATTTGTGTGTCATATGAAAGAAAAATATCAAACCTCAGAAAATCTCCATCATTCAATCTGATTGTCTATACAAGATTCTTATACACGTTATGAAATCTTCATCTTTGTCTTCTTGTTATTGAAAGAGTGACTAAAATGATCGTCACCATGAGGTTTGAACATTTTAGTACCCTAGCTGCATACATTACCATTTTGGCGATATAGATCCTCTCATATCAATATATTTCAATTGATGATGAGAAGAAACCATCGGATCTTTCCTTGTTATATCAATGGACACCGTGCTTTAAAAATGCTATAAATATCAAACATTTCATTGAAATGAAAGTGATTAATATTAAAATAATTATCATTCTTCAAAATTTTCTATAGATTTATTTAAAATTTTAAAGACATAAAACGCATTATTTATTTTTAAAAGAAAACTGAAATATGTGAAATAAATCGAAGATAACTAGAAATAAAATAAATAATTAAGATGATAACAAATTCAATAACTAAAGATGACAAAGATGGTAAATAAATTTTAATGTATCAACATAAAATTATGGAATTGAGAAATTATTAAAGTAACATTTCAGTTTAAGATATGTACTTTAATTTAAATGAAAATAAATGTATTTGTTTTATTATATATTTCTTATAGAGTGACAGCTGCTTTAGCAAAAGATAATTTATTTCTAGTCCAAAAATAATATACCTACATTTTCAAAAGAAAAATGTCCATTTATTACAAAACAATATAATATAAGCATTCACTGAAGAACTCGTTTTTGAAATTTCAGATAGTTAAAACCTATCACAAAACAGAACGAACAATCAGTAAAAACACTGTTTGTTAATGAGATCTAAGAGATCAATTGCTTTCTTTAAGTAGATTAAATTTTAATTTTTTTTTAACTTTCTAAATCTTGATTACATTTCTTATTATTTATATATATAATGTTTCATACATTTAAATATGTTAGGTTATACAAAGCAATATTTCTAAACTGGACATTTGTTTTAATGTATCACAACTATTTGACATTTAAATTATCTTAATTAATTCTAAATAATCATGACTTAATTATTTACAAGCTATTGTATATCATTCATGATAAATACATTTTAATATCTCCGCATAAAATTATGTAATTGAAAAATTATTAAAGTATGTAACTTTCCTGATTATGTTACATACGTACATCAATATAAATGTAAATATCTGTGTTATTTTATTTACACTAAATTTCTTATACAGTTACAGCTGCTTTATTAATAGGTAATTTACTGCTATCCAAAAATAAAATACCTGTATTTTCAAAGGAAAAATGTACATTTAAATAACACTTTTGTTTATAAGAAAATATTAAACTCCAATAAATATATAAAATAACTCCATATCCAATAAACTCCAACTCAATATAGTATAATATGAACCTTCACTGAAAACTTGTTTTTGAAAATTCTGATTGTAAAAATTTGAAAAACCTTATCACAAAAAGACAGAACGAACAATCAGTAAAAAAAACTGTTTGTTAATCAGATTTGAATGCTCAATTGCTTTCTTTGATTAATTTTTTCGGTGCATGTAGTCTCGTTAAAGTATTTTTTTTTTTTTCTTTTTCTTTTTCCGTTAAGTTCATTTCACAACCAGTTGCGATTGTAACTAGCGGGAAAAATGAGAACAAGGACGCTTTGGAAATAATTTGCAATTCAAGAAGGGAAAAAAAAAGGAAAAAACTGGAATACATTATAAATATTTTTTTCCCTCTCTATCACACTTTGATCAATGTTTTTTTTTTTTTCATCTTCAGGTTGATTATTCAGCAAAAAAGGTGTAAAAGAGTGATAATTTCATTTGTATACGCACGTTTTTTGCAGGTTCTTTTCTTTCTATCGACAAAAATAATTTTCTTTGGAAAAACTGAAATCCTGGAGACAAATCAATGTAAAATTAGATTACGCTCTGTGCCACTGAATTTTTTTTAAAGCTCATGTATGCCGGATTACAGTGAAAAACTGAAACATAAATATTTGCATTGTGTTTAATATAGTGGAAGAATTTTAACATAGCACATAGCCAATCATCTTCTGAATTTTCTGATAGTAAAACTAATTGATACAGCTTGTAAATGCATAAAGGTATATGGGAGGGGGATAAGGGTATATTAATATTAATCTTTAGATCTGTGAAGTGAGAAATATTGAAGATAAGAAAGCATTTAAAATGCAATTGATCCAAATGCCGGATATAAAAACTCTAATAAATTATTCTTTACTCAGCAAAACTTCATTTCTTGAATAATTCAAGAACTAGTGCTTTTTTTTTTCGGTGGGGGGGGGGGTGAACAATTTGACTAATAAAAGATTAATCTCATAATTTGAACAACCACCGTTTGAAAGTAATCTTGTATTTTCTCAGTATATCCAAATTGTGTGAGAAATCTTTAAAATTATGATTAATATAATTGAATTGATAAAAATTAACTAATAATAATAATAATTTAATGGCTAGTAAAAAAAACCATTAAAATAAATTATTCATTTCTCTTTCAAAACTTAAAACATGTTCCTGTTTTCCGAATGAAAAATGACTCGTTTCTGAAGACAACATTTTTTTTCAAAAAAAATTAACAAATTAAAAAAAAAAAAAATCAAATAACCATCAAATCGCATAATTTGAATTGATATTAAGGTAAAAAAAAATATAAAGCATTCCAATTATAATAAAAGATTTCACCCCAAAACAAAAATCTCCAAAATAAAAAAATAAAAAATAAAAAGCGAAAAAAAATATCTCATTGTTTTGTCATTACCTAAAACTTGTTAATGATTTCTTTTATTTAATAAGATCTTCCAACCGCCATGGCTCACAACTTCCCCTTTCCTTTATTAATATTTTCGCTCAAGATGTAAATGAAGTTTTTAATGTTTTTGGAATATTTTTTTTTTACAATCTTTTATTAAAAATTCATCTTTGGCGTTTTATGGCCTGTAAAAATTGAAAAGAAAATTGGAAAGAATTCAGTAATTGGTTATATGTATTTACATGAATGTATGGTAGTGTATTTGATTTTGAAAAAAACAAATGTTTTATTAGAAGATGAATCGGATTTGAAAGATATATTTTCAAAATTCCCCATTTTTATTGCTGATCATTTGATGTTTAATGCATTTTAGAGGTCGCCTTTATTAATTTCTTTTTATGGGGAGTTAAAAAAGAATGATTTTTTTTTTTTTTTGTTTAAATCTGAATTTAATTAAAAGAGTTGGTGCTGTGAAAACGGTTGTTTTAATTATTTTGCATAGAAATAAAAAAAGCATGATTAATTGTCTTGTGTTTTGTTTTTCATGATGATTCAAAGATTACATGAGGAATTTGAATGATTAAAAGATTAAATTTTACGAAAACTGATGTTAGAATATATAATTAATTTTTATCTGCATTGTAATTTTTCTGTAATTCATTTTAGATGGAAATTTATCATTCATATTCATTCAAATTTATTATTCATGATGGCATAACAGCAAATTTTTCTTTGTGTCAAGAGTAGTGTCTAAAAGTTGTAATACTATATCTTACTTAGAGAATTGGTGCCTGATGGCCGAATGGCTGACGCTGGGTAACACAGGCTTCGGGTTCAGATCCCAGTTGGGCCAGGGATAATTGTAGAGGTTCGGAATATACTTTTTAAACAATAGGTCCTGATTAATATGATTCTAGAGCATTGTGGAGGTAGCGTTACTCGCTTCTGTCGTCCGCGGCCCGCGGAGTTATAAGGAATTTTCCATGCGACCAGAAAGATCTTTTGGGTTGACCACCCCTGTCCTAAAGGAAGAAAAACTATCAAAAATAACTAAAGAAACAAAAATTAACTAGGAATAATTTATCAACTATCAAAATAAATTATTCATTACTCAGCAATACTTTATTTTTGAATAATGCGAGAATAGTACTATTTTTTTGGGGCTATTTGACAAATATAAGATACAACTCCTCTAATTTGAAATACCACCGTTTTGTAGTAATTCTATATTTGTATAGTATCTCCAAAATGAGAAACGAAATTTTAGATTTATAATTAAAATAATTGAAGTGATAAAAATTAACTAAGAAGAATAATTTAATGGCTAGTAAAATAAACCATTAAAATAAATTATTCATTTCTCTTTCAAAACTTAAATCATGTTCCTGTTTTCCGAATGAAAAATTACTCGTTTCTGAAGACAACAATTTTTTTTTCCAAAAAACCAAATGATTTTTAACGAAATCAAATAACCATCAAATCTTATAATTCGAATTGATATTAAGGTAAAACAAAAAATATGATGCATTCAATTATAATAAAAGATTTCACCCCAAAACAAAAACCTCCAAAATAAAAAAATAAAAGGGGAAAAAAAAATATCTCATTGTTTCGCCATTACCTAAAACTTGTTAATGATTTCTTTTATTTAATAAGATCTTCCAACCACCATGGCTCCCAACTTCCCTTTCCTTTATTAATATTTTCGCTCAAGATGCAAATGAGGTTTTTTAATGTTTTGGAATTATTTTTTTACAATCTTTTATTAAAAATTTATCTTTGGCATTTTATGGCCTGTAAAAATTGAAAAGAAAATTGGAAAGAATTTAGTAATTGGTTATATATATTTACATGAATGTATGTTAGTAGATTTGCTTTGAAAAAAAAAAAGAAAGTTTTATTAAAAGATGAATCGGTTTTGAAAGATATCTTTTCAAAATTCCACATTTTTATTGCTGATCATTCGATGTTTAATGTATTTTAGAGGTCGCATTATCCCTTTTAATTTTATGGAGAATTAAAAAAAGAATGTTTTTTTTTTTTTTGTTTAAATCTGAATTTAATTAAAACAGTTGGTGCTGTGAAAGCGGTTGTTTTAATTATTTTTCGTGGAAATAAAAAAAAAACTTGATTAATTAATTGTCTTGTGTTTTGTTTTTCATTATGATTCAAAGATTACATGAGGAATTTGACTGATTAAAAGATTAAATTTTACGAATACTGGTGTTAGAATATATAATTACTTTTTATCTGCATTGTAATGTTTCTGTAATTCGTTTTAGATGGAAATTTCTCATTCATATTCATTGAAATTTATCATTCAAGACGGCATAACAGCAAAAATTCTTTGTGTAAAAGTGTGTGTAAATAACAGTTGTAATAATATATCTTACTTAGATAATTGGAGCCTGATGGCCGAATGGCTGGCTCTCAGTACCAAAAACTTCGGGTGCTAGTCCCGGTTGTGCCATGGATGTTTGTAGTGGTTCGAATATACTTTAAACCATAAGTTTTGGCATTGTGGAGTTAGTGTCACTCGCTTCTGTAGTATATATTTAAGTTACACGTGTTACATGGGTAACGATTAACTGTCGTTGTATTGCCAGCTACATTAGAACAGCAACAACAACTTAGAAAATTAGACTACTTGGTTTTTAGTTTTCGGAAATTTCTCTAATGTGACAGTTTTTCTTTATTTTCTGTTTTAGAGGATATTAATGACTTATCGCATTGGAGTTGCATATTGTAAAATAATTAACTTTTGTGGTACTTATCACTATATAATGATACATAAGAACTGCCAGATTTCAAGAAATCTTTCTCATGTATGTTGTTCATGTATGTTTGTTTGTTATCCGACTTGGTAGACAGCAACATCTAGACTAAGCCCACGAACCAGTGTGCTCTCAGGGTTGAAGGGAAAGTGGGCAGCTTCTGTTGTGATGGCGCACCCGTAGGTAGAAGTCTGGCTTGGCTCTGGAGATGCTGAAGAAGGAGAGCAGTGTATTCCGAAGAACTGCCCCACATTTGCATATCTTATTTGAGAGAAAACAGCAAAAGTCCCACAAGCTATTCCGACTGACGAGGCAAAATGCTGAACTTCCCAAAAGCTATCGAGTCTCCTCGCTTTTACGGGGTAGGTTTCTCAGCCTTACGCCTAACGCTCTACAGTCCTATTAAACCGGGACGTACGCATAAACAGCTATAAACAGCCATGGCACCGCCGGGATTCGAAACTGAAGCATGTGACAGCGAGTGTCATAACGCTAGTCACTCTGCGATTAGGTCCTCCATGAGACCTTGGGTTATGAAACTATGAAATTTCGCTCCTTGACATAAGCACAAATTGCTCCTTTGGCAACCAATACATGTCACGATATGGGCGGGAGTGGCTTGAGTCAAGCAACATTTCAAGCAAAAGGGAATAAACCTTAAGGCTCTACACATGACATTGAGTACGAAGGTGACCACTGCGTGGCCTATCAAGAACCGTCTGTTTTAATCTATGGCCCGCCCCAATAAAAAAGTAGAACCAGCGCGTTACAATCATACCACTCATATATGGGGGGGGTCTTTCTCCAAGAGGAATTTGATATCTAATTTGACCTTAGAGACAGGTGTAGAGAAATATAGACAACCACCATCAATAGAACTCTTAAGGTTGGCCACCTTGGCCAGCTCATCTGCAATCCCGCTGCCGTAAACACCTACATGGGACGGAACCCACTGAAAATATATATTATTACGATGGACACTTTGGGGCCTGATGGCCGAGTGGGCAGCGTTCTGGCGCTCGGTACCACAGGTATCGGGTTGGAATCCCGGCGGTGCCATGGTTGTTGTAGTGGTTCGAATCCCATTTAAACCGTGGGTCCCAGTCCTAATAGGATAGTAGAGCGTTGCGTGGGCATTGTTACTCCGCGTCCGTGGCTTACCATCAAGTTGCACGCGCCCCCTGGGTAATGCAAAAAGTGAGTAGCGTCTGTTCAGCGCTTGCCTTAAAACATCCAAGACCAAACTGTCTACGTGTTTGCTAGCTTCATTAGAAAGAAAAAAAAAAAACCATGGACACTCAAGCAACGCAAAATCTGAACAATATTGACCGTCTTTCCATCGCCATGTTAAAATGTTCAGCTAGGTGTTGAATAGAGCTTCGCTCCGAATCCAAATATCTGTATTGACAAAATAATTCAGAACTTCCTCAATAGCTAATGCGATCTGTCCGAAAAATTTACCAGTAGTTAGCCTTTTCAAGTATATATATATATATATATATATATATATATATATGCAGGATTTTATCAAATTAATGGAAACACCATAGATTTATAAATAATCCTTTATTAGTATGGTATAGTACCGCCTTTGGCATGTAATACAGCTTGAATTCGACTAGGAATAAATTCATACAATTGCTGAATAGGGTTTAGAGGAATATTGCATCATTCTTCATGGAGATATTGTGAAAGTTCTGGGAGTGATACCGGTGTGTACCGGTTATTGTAAAAGTATACCATGCATATAATGAAACACAAATGCGGCATTACCTACTGACAATTTTGAACTTATAAGATAAGCAGAAATGTATCATTCTATAAAAAGCCAAATTAATTCATACTTATACATTATCTACTATCTTATAAATAAACTATAACCTATAATCAAAGTAGAAATGTATTATTCTATAAAAAAAATTCTTGCACATTAACAATATCTCACAAATAAAAAAATTTTATTTAGTTTCCACTTCCCAATTATTAAGTAAAGTATCGACTTTTTTAAATTTCCGATTTAAAATAGATGTTTGATGAATTAAATACAGCTCATATTTTACTACAAAACAAATCAATCTTAAAAGAAAACCATGAATATAATAAAAACACAAATGTAGTATGACTTTCTATAGATAAATTAGAATTGTATTATTCCATAAAAAACACCAAATTAACTTTCTCTTACACAACTACTAACTCCAAAAGTGGAGAAAGGGTACTCAGTTTATCCACTTACCGATTATTAAGTAAAGTATCATCTTCTTTAAGCTTCCGTTTGGATATAGATGTTTAAAGAATTAAATGTAGCTAATATTCTATTATAAAATATACCTTAAAGTAAAGGAATACCATGCATATAATAAGAACAAATGTGGTATGAATTTCTAACTATTTTGAACTTATAAAAAAAAAGTAATCATTCTATAAAAAGCCAAAAATTAATTTTACATTAACTACCATCTCCGAAACTGAAACTCTGTTTTCCATTTCACAATCATTAAACTAAGTAAAGCCCCGACTTCTTTAAATTTCCGACTCGACAGAGATTGGAGTCCATTGATCCTTTCCCCCAGCGATTGTTATGTCCGGAATTAAACAAAAAGGACTAATTTCTTACTTCCCCTCTAATTACACGGTTCAAAAGTCAGGAAAACAACTACATCTTTTCTTCGCCAACAACTACTTATCTACTTATCTCTGGGCGTCCCTTTTGTTGCCGCCTTATCTCACAGCAGTGGATGGGTGCCGGGAAGAGATGTCTCCCGCATTCACTTCGTCCGGGGCTGTTATCGAAAATTAAAATGTGCACACCGCTTTGTTTGTTCGAACGTAACCCCCCGCCCACTGTGGTATCTTTCTCAGACTATGAAGATCTTGGGAAACATGTTAATTCCGGTAATTACTGCCGGTGGTATGTGCGGCATTGAGGTGGCGATTTGGTTCTCGAAAAGGTGATTGAGAGGATTTGATATCGGGGAAATTTCACTGTGATAAAATGAAGAGAATTCCATTAAAATTTGTCTACATTCTACGAATTCTATATTATACTTCAATATTTACTTAAATTACGAATCTTTATTAAAGCTATATTTTGAAGGATCAATGTAATATATATGTATTTCTTTCATGTGCATAAATATAGTAAAATATTACAAAATTTAATGTCAATATGGTAATTTGATAGAAATATAGGAGAACTCAGTTAAAAATATATTGATTCTGTTGATGCCGATATTGTGATGATTGGTTAAAATATTGTAATAATTAATTGTAACTCTGTAATAATTAACTCCAATCTTAAAAAGATTGATTCGGACTTTAAATGTAATTTAAAGGAACATTAATTAAAAATAGTATTTAAAATTTAATATGAGTAGTATTATATTTTGTGTCCTGATGGGTCCACTTTAGACCGTAGGTCCTTGTCTAATATGACTATAGAGCGTAGGGCTGACAGCCCTATCCCGTAAAATGAAATCATGTCATGGTTCTAAATATGTCAGCAGACAGAATAACTTGGCCCACTATAGTAATGCTGCGCCAATGAAGAAGAAGAATGTATTATAATATATATTTCATTTGGATTCATCAAATGAATTCCTTTGTTACTGGTTTCAGTTATAATAAATTAATAACATCGTGAGATCAAAAACCATTTTTAAAATTGACAATTATTTTCAATTTTATATCATAAATATAAGAACAGAAATTTTCATCTGTTATGTCGAAATGCTTACAATTTCCCATGGATTATACGGGATCTTTTTAATTTATCGTGCAGATAATTATACCTGCAAGTTGTACCTGTAGATTAAATATAGGAAACTGACATTTGACAAATACTTTATGTCATGAGTATAAGAACAGAACCGGGTATTTGGTTCGTCAAAAGCAGACGTAAATTTTCTATGAATTATACGAGATCTTTTTATTTTCTTGTACAGAAAATTATACCTGTTGGTTATACCTGTGGAATTAAAGGCAGGAGATTGGCAATTAACAACTTTTTTAATTTTATGTCAAGAGAATAAGAGCAGAACAAGATTTGTTTGTGGTACGTCAAAAAGCAAATGTAAATCATTAATGGATTTTACGAGATCTTTTATATTCTTATGTAGAAAATTATACCTTCAGTTTATAGCTGTGGATTAAAGGTAGGAAATATACATTTGACAATTACTTTTTAATTTTATGTAATGGTATAAGAACAGAACCGTATTAGTGACTTCTACGTCAAAAAGCAGACGCATATCTCCCATGGATTATACGAAATTTTTTATTTATCTCGTGAAAATTTATACCAGAGGTTATATTAAAGGCAGGGAAATAACAATAACGTTTTAATTATGTCATGAGTATAAGAACAGAACCGAAATTGGTGATCTGTACGCCAAAAACGCAGACTCAAATGTCCTATGCATCATACGAGATCTTTTATTTTTCGTGCAGAAAATTATAAATGCAGGTTATATTTATGGATTAAAGATAGAATATTAACAATTGACAACTACTTTTTAATTCTGTACCATGACTATAAGAACAGAGCGAGATTGGTATCTGCTATGTCAAAAGCAGAAGTAAATCTCCTATGAATAAATTGACAATTACTAATAAATTTTATGCATTGATTATAGAATGCAGTTTTATTTTCTGGCATAAAATTAAAGATGGATTAAAAAAAATTAACAATTGAAAATTACATTTTTTTTATTTTTATGTCATGCGTATAAAAACAGAACTTTATATCTCCTACGGATTATACGAGATCTTTCATTTTTATAATGAGTAAAATTATACCTGTGGATTGAGTAAAAAATTACTAATAAATTTCACAAACTCATTGGGAATTATCCAACAGAAAACATTAAATGTCACCTCGGCTCCAATAGATCGATGCAAAAACGATACCCATCGTTTCACTGGTCTTTCCTAAATCGCCTATTCTGACTCCTCAGGATCACTTCAACAAAAACATTCCATTGACACCTTACTTTTTAACCTGGATTAGCAGGAAGAGTGTTCCTCGTCTTAGAAAGGTCTCCGCAGCCACCCTCTCCACCCTCTTCGGAATCGTCGGCGAAATCCAATATTCTTCAAATCAGAACCCTTCGAAAGCCCCAGACGCAATTGTCGGTGAATGGGAGTATTCTTTGAGCTTTACTTAAAAGCATCTAGTAACTGTTTGGCCTTTTGTTACTTGCAAAGCAAATCATCGTCACTCTTGTTATTGATTCGCTGTTCGCTTTTTAAGGACTTTTTAAAATAATCTGTTTGCATATTTGATGGGTATTTGTTTTTCCTTTTAACAGTTTGCTTTATTTATGCTGTATTTGCTGTATTTATAATTTTTTATATATTTTTTTCTAATTTTACATAATGTAGGGGTTATTTAATGATTTTATGTTTCTTTTAATACCTTTATATTAAATATATTAAATACAATATTAAAATTTATTTAGGTTTTCCACTAGATTAATATATTTTAATACAATTTACTTTTAAATTTTTTGTCGTACTTGCTTTCCTCCATAATTTATCAGTTTAAATGGAAAGGAATTTAATTTTTTATAACAAAATTTTTACTCTGTTACTTTTTTTCTTCTTTATTCAAAAAGAGGTTCTTAAAACGTTATTAAATTCCACTTTAATAGTTATATATATATATATATATATATCGGAATCGTATATATGATTCATAAATCAATGTAATCATCTAATTATAAAATTTAAAAAGGTTTGTTATAAGCCTATATATTTATGTTTCTTTCAATATCTATATATGAAGAGTCAATGATATAAAACATTTCATTTGGGGTTTTCTCAAAAGTACTATCTTTTAATATAATTTAATCTATTTTTTTCTTTTGTTACTGCATGTTACCAGCCTAAATGTCAATGCATTAAATTTTTATAACAAATTTGTTTTCTTTTACTTTTTTTCTTCTTTTTCATTTTATCATATTCTTAAAATTTTATTAAATTTCATATTAATTATATATGCGTGTGTTTGTGACTGAACTTTGACGGCTCCACTATTTTGATTTTTCGTATGTTTTTAATAGGTTTAGATGGTTTAAATTCACAACTGTATCCCGTAATTGGCGCTGCAATCGATATAAATCTTCTGTATATGTTTTTTTTTTCTAAATGGTACGATATTGTCAAATTTTTCTTTTTAACAAAACATGGAGATTGTTTTTATGCTATCCCCTTTTTGTAGTAACTTTATATGCTGAAATATATCTTTTATACCGTTACCAATCAATATTAAAATTTAGCTTTATGTGTTCAGTATGGAAAATATTTTAACGCTATCCACTTTATTGTTTTAAATTTTTTGTCGCAATTCACTTCATATCCATTCAAACGATATCCATGTTTAAATGGAAAAGGAATTTAGGGATATGTAATTTGTTATACAAAATTTTTACAATCTTTTATGTAATTTTTTACAATGTTTTATTCAAAGAGGTTCTTAAAACGTTATTAAATTCCACATTAATAGTTATATATTTCATTGTAAATATTCATAAAATCATTGTAATATCTAATATAAAATTAATTTTTGAAAAGGTTTTGTTATATGTAGGTTATAGTGCTACCATTTAATAAAATGTTTGTTATATGTTAGATGGGCATACAAATTAGATCTACCTCCTCGTGATGCATTTCTTGCAACGTCTGATACGACAAAATGGTCTACAAACGCGGCCTTCAGTCTGGCTCTCAGTGTGAGTTACCATTTAATAAAATAATCATATAACTGTATAGAATCACGGAGCATGACATTTACCTTCAGGTGCCTCATCAAAACAGAACATGTCCACTTTCCCTTCAAACATGAGTCCATACGGGCTCGTGGGCTTGGTCTAGATGTCTACCAAATGGGATAAGAAATAACAGAATTTATGTTTTGAAAACAATCTAGAATACTTTGAAACAGAAGAAAACTTTGTTCTATTTAAATATAAGGCCTGTTGGCTGAGTGGCTAGCGCCCTAGATCTCGGTGTCACGGTTTCAGGTTTGAGTCCCGACGATGCCCTGGATGTTTGTAGTGGTTCGGATTCACTTTAAGTTCCAGGTTCCTGTCTCATATGACCGTAAAGCGTCACAGACTCAGACGCTTCTCTCCCACATCATTCCAAACTGTAAAGGGCAACTCAGCTCTAGGCACAGTGATATGGAGTAGTGTAGTAGTAGTTCTACTTAAACATTCTTCACTCAAATATATTTTGTTTTACGATCTCAGTGATACGAAATAACATTTAAGTAATATTCTACGACATAACTTTTACTTAGATTTATCGCCTGTATTTGTCGTACAAAAAAGCCCTTCCGTTTAAACCAACATGCAATCAATCGAACGAGAAAAAAAATATACGCCCGTGCTGCATTTTTAAGCTGTCTCATTAATTTTCAGATGCAACTAGAAAGTCATGAATATTATTTTACCTCTTCTTGCAAGATGGCACGAAAATCCAGAAGCCAAAAATGCTGGAAAAAAATTAAAGGATGCAACAGTGAACTGCTGATTACATTGGAGTCGATATTCCCGAATTTCCATATTTCCCGACCTGCGTGCTTTTCCCAGTGTCAGCCATGTAAATTTATTAGCCGTTCTAGTGCGACAGTGTTAGAGGTAGAAACAAGAAAACGCCATTAATACCGTTCATCAGTCATCGCATGTTATGCCACTTTTGCCACGCAAGAGGGCGTCCTGCGCTTCACGCACGTTTGGTACAAGCACGCACCACGAGACGGACGCTGTTTGAATGCTAAGAAGACGTGTCTTGAAATGCAGCTGCCATGCTCTACAGCTGTGATGTATGTATATGCGAAACACTGGGGTTTTTTATTAACATTTTTTTTTTTTCCTGAAATTTCTTTTCTTTTTGTTCGTGGCAGATCGTGTTGCTAATTATAATATTAGGAGTGGTCACAATGTGATGGATGTTAATTTTGTTGCAGAAATTATTTGCGTAATATGGTACATCAATTCACTTTCGCTCGAGTTTTAATTTCAGGTTATTATAGGTTGTATATCGACCTGGCGTAGCATATTCAAGCAAGCGAGGGAATTTTTGCAATTGTTGCTAAAATGTCATAATAGTTTCTATCTGAATTTTAGTAATATACATTTGTTTAAGTCATATACGTTTTTAATATAGATATTTCTTACATAAATGTGAAATTTTTGCTTATTTTTGGATCGCCTTTGTTTAATTGTTTTGAATTTTGCATATTTTTGGCTGCCTTTGTTTGTTGTTTTGTCAGTTTTTTTGTATATTTTTTGGCTGTTTTCATTTGATTGTTTTGACAGATTTTTTGCATATGTTTTTTGACCAACTTTGTTTGACTGTCTTGAGTTTTTTGATTTTTTTTTTTTTGGTTGCCTTTATTTAATTGTTTTGACAGGTTTTGCATATATTTTGGCTGCCATTTTTGATAGTTTTGACTATTTATTGTTGTTGTTTTTTATTTATACAATGGGTGCAAAAAGTATTTGCACACATACAGTTTGTTTACAATTTATAAAAATGCATTAAAAAGTACAAAAATGGGTATTTTAAAAACACAATAACCTTATTTATCTAAACTAATTTTAAAAATACAATAATACAAGTAAAAAAAATTTTTTGCAATAAAATTAAAATATCTTACGTCAAAAAAGTATTTGCACACTCAACTCAACTTTAGGAAATTTGCATTTTTTGCTAATTATTTGATAGTCATCCCGCAGTAAATAACATACGTAAGACGACTATAAAGGGAGGTAGTGTCGATAATTTATCAGTTGATTGTTAATTTCAATTTGTGATGGCATCTAAGAAATCTGAATTGCCAATCTCGTTGTGAGGAGAAAAATTGTTTCTCTTCGTGGAAATGGCATAAGTTATTGAGAAATAGGTAAAAAAGTAAATGTTTGCTTTTCTACTGTTCGGTACATTATAAACGTCACAAAGAAAGAGGATCTACATCAAATAACTTGAGTTCTGGACGCCCAAAGAAACTTTCATAGCGAACGAAAAATTATAAGAGGCATCAAAAATCCATTTGTTAGTGCGATAACATTAGCCAATGATGTCGCTTCAACATCTGGAGTTCAAATTAGTGGAATTGTTCTAAATGTCTTGCACGATGTACTTTCATAAAGGAAAAATCATAAATGAACGAAATAGACTGAAGAGACTCGAATTCGCTAAGAAATATATCAATAAGCCAATTGATTTCTGGAAAAAATGTCATATTCTCCGACGAGTAAGTTCAATATCTTTAAATCAGATGGCAACAAATTAGTTTGGAGAAAGCCTTGCACTACTTTCCATACTAAACATGTATTACCTGCAGTTAAACATGGATGAGGCTCTGTTATGGTTTGGGGGTGTATGGCTATCAAAGGAGTTGGTAATTCGTGTTTCATTGATGGGAATATGACAACTCGAGCCTATATTGATGTGTTGTGAGATAACTTGCCACAAAGTGCAATAAAATTGGGTATCAGTAATTCGTACTATTTTCTGCAAGGGAATTGATCCCAAGCACATTGCCGGTATAGCACGAATGTGGTTGCTTTTTATAATGTACCCAGAAGACTTGCTACTCCACGACAATCACCAGACTTAAATCCTTTGGAAAATGTGTGGAATTCTTTGAATTTAAAAGTAAGAAAAAGAAGATTTCAAGCAAATCTGCACTTAAACAAGCTCTTATTGAAGAGTGGTCAAATATTGACCCTACTGTTACAGAATATTTAATTAAATCAATCAAGATGACAAGCAGTAATAGATGCTAATGGAATGCATACTAAATATTAGTTATTTGAATTTTCTTATATATTATATTTCTTTTGTATTCATGCGGAGTGTGCAAATACTTTTTTTGGCACGAGATATTTTAATTTTGTTGCAAAAAAAAATTTTATTTATATTATTGTATTTTTTTCTGTTTAATTTAGGTGATTAAACTTATTCTACTTTGGCAATACCAATTTTTGTATTTCTTAATGCTTAATTTTATGATTTGCAAGTAAAAATGTAAGTGTGCAAAATACTTTTTGTACCCACTGTACATTGGTTAGTTTGGACTTATTACTTATTTATTCAGGGACAATTTTTTTTTTTATAGTGAGAAAAAAAAATTTCTTTTATTACGAATTATAAATTTTATATTGGTAGAATTCAAACAGAAAAAAGGTAAAAATAATAAAATTACAAGAAAAATTCCTATTTTTGTCCGCTAAAAATTTTTCTTGTTGCCATATCTATTTTGAAGGAAGGGGGTCTATTGTGATGGTTTGGTTTGTCGCTGTACGGTCATTTATACACACTCTGGGATAATTAGATATGGATATACAATTTCATGCGGATTCCGAATCACTAACAAACATTCAAGCCACAGCCAGGATTTGAACCTGAAACCTGTGGTACCAAATGTCAGAGTGCTAGCCAACTAGCCTCCGGGACACGTCTTGTGATGGAGCCCCCATAGGTAGAAATCTGACTTGGCTCCGGGGAAAGAGGGCACTGCCTTTGAGGAGAACTATCCCACGTTTGCGTATCTTATGAGAGAAAACCCAGAAATTTACACCAGGTAGTCTGAATAATGAATGTTAAAAGCGTGATCGTGTCTAGTCGTTATTTGAAAGTGTCTACAACAAAGCCGCCAGTGGATTGAACATGAAGCTTAATGCTCCCTAGCGGCGCAAGTTGCCACGAGTCAGGCACAAATAATTGTAGACGCATTTAAAGTCTTACACTAATAAATATTTTAAACCTACTTTACATAATAAGTATAAAAATATTCGCTATTTAAAATCCTACAAATATTTTTTTTTTTCATATATCACTTGGTAGACAGCAACAGCTAGACCATGTCCATGAATTCGTTGTCTCATGGAGGAAGTGAAGGCAGGGGGGCAGCTTCTTTTGTGATGGAAACCCTTATCTTGAAGTTTGACTTGGCCCCGTGAGCAGAAAAAGAAGACACTTCCTTTTGAGACGGCTTTTAAAATAAACTGGCCCAGGTTTGGGTATCTTATTGAGAAAACCTGGAAAATTTACATCAGGTAGTCCGAATAACGAGGCAAGATCCTGAACGTCACAAAGCCGCCAGCGGATTGTACATCAGCTTTAATTCTCACTAGAGGCACACGTTTGCCACTGGGCGATGAATTGGTCGTCATTATTAATTTATTAGTGAAATAAATTCGCACATTTTTCGGCATAAATTACACACTATTATTCCGAGAATTAATTATTAATATTAAATACATTTAATATATGTGGTATTATATTTATCAAATATTAAATATTTGTTCAAATAATCCAACAACACTGGCAGCCCAAATGCTATAATTCGAAATTGGACAGAATGCTATAATTCGAATTTCATATTTGTAACTACACCGTTATCAGTGAAGCCAAACCATAAGATCTACGTTTTTCTTGTTGAATGATTCTGCAGTGAATAATTTATTATGAAATTTTTGTTATGTTTATTAATGATAGCAATTACAGTTATATCTGACAGTCGGCAAAGGGCCCTAACCCACCAAGGGGCTGTTGCGCCAATGAAGAAAGGAGAAGAATTATAGTTATTAAAATCTGAATGCTCCCCATATGGGGCCAAAAGTGCCAAAAGAAGTCGAATTATAAAAAACTAAATGTGTCCAAATGTGATCAAGAGAGCCAAAAGAAGAAGAATTATTATGGCTATAAAATTAAATGAAACATATGTAGCCACGAGTGCTAAAAATAGGATAATTATTGCTATAAAAACAAAAATCCCCATTTGTGGTCAATATTGTTAAAAGATTAAATGAATTTAACTTGAACTTATCAGAATTTAAACTTTCTTGGCACATAAAATTATCTTTACAGAATTCTGAAATAAAAACAATTTAATTTCAGTTTCTACACTAGTATAGAAAAACATATACTAGAATTTTCATTTATTGAAAGAAATTTTATTTTTATTTGCAAAATAGTTTTTCTATCACTAAAAATTTATTCTTAACAAATGCATCTTTAAAAATACTTTTCGACTTTTGTTTTATCATTATTAAAACACTCAGATACATCTAAGATAAAGAGAAGTTTGATAAAAAGTTTTATCTCTCCGTTTATTTATGTATCATAGGAATTACAAGAATATTTCGTTGTATTGAGGATAAAATGTTCAAATATATTTGTTTGTATTCTTTTTTATACTTTTTTTATTTTTTGTATTCTTTATTTGTAAAATGATCAAAAGCAACGAAACATTATTTTTACTTTGAAATTTTTTTAAATGCAAATATCTCGTATAATCCAAGTCCAAGGTCATGCATTTACAATAAATTTAGAAAGAATGAAGTTATAAAAAATTCGTTTAAAATTAAATTCTTAAAAAATGTATTTCGATTTTATGATGACGGCTATTTTTATTAATGCTTGATGAAATATTATATTATTTTGTATATCATGTGTTTAGCTAAAAAGTTTCAAAGCGTGATAAAAAAATCAATTGAGTTAGATTTTTTTTTTTTTGTATGACCAAAAATAAACTACTTTAAATTTTAATTTCTTTACTCGTTAGCTATAAAATATGTGGATATTATTTTGGAGGTGAAGTTCATAGCTTACTTGACAACTTTAATTTTTTTAAATTTCATTCACGAGAAAATTTTAGTTTTCTCTCACGAGTTTTTTAAACATAGTATTAATTTAAATTCCTTGCAAGAGTTAATAGTTATATAATTTGATAATTAAATATATAACGTAATACTGCTCTAAAAGATCGTTTGGTAAAAGCAAAGACAATTTTATTTCAATGTGAAAATGAGATTTTTCAAAAAAAGAAAATCGTTTGGTTTTTATATTTTTTTATATATTTTAAAATAATATAAAAAAATAAAAAAAAATATTTTAATATAAAAGCTTATTTGAATATAGAATTCATTGAGATATAAAAATATATTTTAATATATTTATTTTTAAATATTTTTTTTTAATATTTTATTTACTTGCTGTTATGCATTTGTGCTTACATAAAAATCTAAATTTTTGAGTAACCTGTATCATCCAAGCCCATTATCTTTATATTTTTTATATTATTATCTTTATATTATATATCTTTATATTTTATATTTATTCGTTTAAGAGTATTATCTTTATATTATATATTATTATACCTATATTTATATCGTTTAAGTATTATCTTTATAATATATATTATTATAGCTATATTTATAGCGTTTAAGAGTATTATCTTTATATATTTTTATTCATTTTTTATTTTATTTTTATTTTACAAAAATAATAGTTTTATATAAAAATATTTTTTTCATGTATGACTGCTTGTGAACAAATAATAAAAAAAAAATTAGTAAAATTAATAACAAATGCTTTTGGACTCCTCATGTTGAACTCCCTCGCTTTAATAACGCCCTATGTTGCAAAATGTGTCAGATGTAAAATTTTCCTGGTGCGCGATGCTAGAAAATCCTGGTCGATAGCGCGTTCGTTTTTTAAGGTCAGGTGCTATTTGTTTGCCTCGACATGCACTGCCCGAAGTCTTAAAAGAAAGAGCATTATAAATCTACAGGGTGGAATGTCCTTCCACTGCTCTTGAAGCGATTCGAGCAACGTACCATTATCATCAGTAAAGTCTCTAATTGTAAATCGACGATTTGCAAGCAACAAATCTTTAATTTTTTGGACGGGAACTTCGTCGGTTGAGGTTGGTGGTCGACCATAGCGACCTCTGCCTTCTTTGAACTGTTTATACCACTTGCAGACATTTTTTCAAACAGAGTTTGCTCACCAAATGCCATTCTGCAACATTTTATATGTTTCCGCGCACGTATATTCATTCCGCAAACAAAATTGAATGCAAGTTCTTTGTTCAATTAATTCAGACATTTCAAAAATCACCGGAATCAGTTTTAGCGTCTCACAAATTCAAGTGTAACTCAAATACTAATGAATATTTTGAGATCAAATTTCACACAGATGCCAAGGACAGTGCCATCAACCTAAAAAAAGAAAAAAAAAAAAAAAAAAATGAAATTCCCTAAGCCCCGTGAATTTTAAATTGAAAATTGGTCTCACTTTTAGACACAGTAGCATATTTTTATATAATTTTATTTTCGGCTGAAGTTCGGTGATTGAATTTCGCCAAATTTGGCGACCCTTTCTGTCTATAATGATTACTGCAACCCTTTTTCCTTGAACCCGGAAAAACTGCTCGAGGAAAAATGACACTTGGCACCCTGGGGACCAGATGACTGCTAGAAAGTCGCCAAGGGAAAATTTCCCCGCTGTACTCCAAAATTCTTTGCGTTAATTTAGGAGGGGAAATATTTTTTTAAAGTTTTATCTATCTCTTATCATTTTTACTTAACTCAGGGAACGGGGGATGACAGTAAATTAATGTAAAAAAAATAATCTATTTCTTTTCGAAACACATCAGGGCGTAAACACACCGCTTTCTGTCGGTTATATTCCAATTTATGGACAATGATTTCTGAATTACTGAAGAAATTTCTCGCAGGTTTTTTTTTTTTTTTTTTTTAGTGTATCGAGGATTTTTTTTTCTTCACATTACATTACTAAACGCCCTTAGGCGTGTGTTAGAAAAAAGATTTTCAAGCATATAGTATTTTTTTTTCCAATGGTATTTTACAATATTCGTTATAATCCAGATGTACTAAGATATTAAATTAGCCATTGATTTTTATATTAATCAGTGGATAATCATAAACATAAAAAGTAAATAAAAGTGAAACATAATTGTAAGATTATTTATATTTGCAGGAAAAAGTTAACTGTTAAACACTGTTTAGCAAGGGAAAAGTTAACTGTTAAACTGCTAAACTAAAACCTAACACAAATGCACATTTTAAGATCCAAGCAGTAAATGACTCTTGTAAAGTTTTCAGCACAAGCAATGTTCCAAATTTGCTATTGATTTTACAACTATGATAATAGTTTGTACACAAAATTAGTGCTTTCATCAAAAGACAAATAACTCTCATCAAAGATCAAAATAATTTTGATTAGTAATACAGCTTAATCCATGCCTTAGCGCCAAATTGTTTTTGGGGCTATAAAACGCCAAATCTAGTACTGCCAAGCTAATTGCACCAATTAAGGATATCTTCCAAAATTAGGAAAAAAAAACTTAACAAATGCCTAATTGCGCCAATTTTGAATTTTTTTTTAAACCACTCTCTAAAAGTTTGGTTAAATTTAAATTCTTTTTTGTAAATTTTGAAACGTTTTGGATAGGCAAGAAAATATTTTCAGTTGTTAGCATGTACTTAAGCGGTAAAAACCGATATATATATATATATATATATATATTTTGCTAATCCAATATTTATATCTACAGTCTAGCTAGCCTATTTGCTGGACAACAAATAATTCAAAAGATAAATTTCACTAATTATATTTTATAAATGCATTACTAGATAAAAAAAAAAATAACACTTACTTCTGCAACTTTCTGCGACTCAATATAAATGCTATATCTATTTATTTTATGAAGCAGGCTTAATTGTGATTGCAATCTTATGCAAAAGTCGTAAAACATTTTATATATTTATTTATTTTTGTGCACCAGTCTAATCTATTTTTGTTTGATACTTCGCTCTTGTCAAACAATGTCTAGACTGAGATAATTTATGAAACTCTCTGCATATTAACAACAATGAATTGATGCTTCAATGAAGGCAGGTGCAAACGTTTTTGTATTGCTTTATGTGTAATAAATGAATCTTATGGAACTATTTATTTGCTGTCGACAGCATAATTTCTTTTTGCTGTTTTTGTATTTAAATATATCAATTATTTTTGGGAATAGTTTGAGCTGATAGCAATTTTTAAATGTTTTATTTCTTAGAAATAAATAAAGCAATTCACAATTCTTAAATTGTCGCCAGTTTGGGGAAAAATTCGCCATTAAATTTAGAAGTATTGTTTTGAAATATGGTTTTTGTAATTTCAGCCTTCTGAATTAAATTCACAAGGCATGCAATAGTCTAAAATATAAAAAATAAAATAAAATAATAATAATAATTTTACATGATGGATACTGGATTACACTAATATAGTAATACAAAACTCTTAACAACAAGCGTAAAAAAAAATATATATATATATATATATATAGAGATATATAGAGAGAGAGAGAGAGAGAGAGAGAGAGAGTGACAGAGAGAGAGAGAGAGAGTGATAGAGAGAGAGAGAGTGACAGAGAGAGAGAGAGAGAGTGAGAGAGAGAGAGAGAGATAATGCCAAACGATTTTTATTTCATGAAAAATCTGATTATTATTTTGAAATAAAATTGCCTTTGCTTTCACCAAACGATCTTTTAGAACAATTTTGCTTTATTTAATTATTTATTTTTTTATATAATCTTGTTATTCTGTTCGTGAAATCAATTTTTGAAAAATAAGCTGGTGAAAGAATTTTAAAAAAATAGCTCAATGAATGAAATTAAATGAATGAAATTAAAAGGAATAATAACCATCAACAATAATTTAATGTTATCCACGACAATAAAGCCTCTCAAAAAACAAAAACCATAATTTTATGGGTTAAAATAGCAAATTGATATTATACATATCGGATTTCAATTTCTATGACTACATATGGCATTAAAAATGTTATTTATTTGAAAAAAAAAAATTATTTATTGAAAATACAACAAAAACTTGAACTTAATTTCTAAAAACACTAATGAAAATAAGCAAATAAAATTGAACTCACATTTTAAAAATTCATAACATTTGTTCGATAACCAGTGCACATTTAAAAAAAAAATAAGTTTATCAAGAAAATATGTTTTTAAAAGTATAGTTTTTGATTCCCATGGTGAATATTTTTAATCGGATTAAATAAGATAAAAAAAAAAAGATTTTTTTATTAGACGACTTTCGCCAAATTTGGCGTCGATTTCATATCTAATAATTCTGCAAACTTTAGAATCTGAGTGAGTGATCTTGCAAAAATTCAACCTAACTTAATAAGATTAAATCTGAATCATGCCTTCTTAAATGACTCTATACAAAATCGATTATTGAACTTGATACTGGTAAGCATTTGATGTGACTACCTATGGATTTTATTTTATGTTAATATCAGAAGGAAAAAATGTAATTATTAACTGACAAAAAGTTTTTTTTATATACTCATAAAAAATTCGGTACTTACGTACTAACGGTACCTTGGCGACAATTAGTGAAAATGCGCCAACCGCCGTTACAGATTTGGCGGTTTTTAAGTGACGCCAATCTACAATTAAAAAACAATCAAAACGCTTTCAAAATATTTTTATTTAAAACAATAAAATATATAAAACACTTCATTTAAAATCAAAATGATTTAAAAATGCGACCACAACGACTTTACGGTTAGTAAACAAACTTTCATCAATTTCCACAATGCAATCTGGTCCACCTACCTTTTTTTTTTTGGGTTTATTCACCATATCCAAGACACATAATTCACGCATGTAATTGTTCCAATCTATAACAGTTTTATCCGATATATCAAGTTGCTTTTCACAAAATTTAATCGGCGTCAACTCTTCGCACCAGCAGTATATGAATCTCAAAGCTGTACGAAATGGAATTCTGCCTCCTTCAAACCAGTTGTCTTTTCGAATCCCACACGATGAGCACACTGATTGAAATTGCATTTCCAAAACTTGCGTTCACCAAAATAAAGTTTCATGTGATGAGAATTGGACATTTTCGTTGTTTTGGTAAAATATTTCGCTCCTGGACAAATAAAATTGCATCGTGCTCCGTTTCTGGCAAATCCCAAATACGTATTTTCGTATCACAACAATATGGCGTCGAAACTCAGCAAATCTACAGTTGTTAAGATTGCCGCCACTTAAAAAAACGCCAAATATGCAGGGGTTACTGTATTGGCGCCACTTAAAAACCGCCAAATATGCAGGGGTTCCATTGGCGACACTTAAAAACGCCAAGTCTGTCGCCAAGGTACCCTTTAGTACGTAAGTACCAAAAATTCATATTATAGCGTCTCGGCCTATACTAGACGTATAACATCTTCACGATGCCTACTTTCAGGATCATGGGAACCTTTTAAATTTTACTTACAAGCACTATATATATATATACATATATATATATATATATATATAATTACAGAATTCTGCGTTATTATACAAAGAAATGAAAATAAAAATTTTAATTTTATCACAAGTGCATGGTTAAATCACAAGTACGGTTCACTCCAAGGCCGAAGATTTTCAGAGTTCTCGATTATAAGTCTAGTCTCAATATACGTGGTCTGAAGTAGACTTAATTATCACACTACAGGTTACACGAAACCACAAGGGGCTCAATGTGGAAACAAGCAAAAACTCCGGCCTTTTCTGTTTGGCCAGTTTAAAAGTGAGAAAAACAAAAATCTCCCTTTACGAAAATTTGTCAAGAGGGGACAGCTTCCCTCACTCCTTGGAGTAGACGTTTTCTCAGCTAATGGTCTATATTCGTTTTGTAACTGTTTCGACTTGTGAACCCACACACCATCACTAATTTTCTGAATCTTATTATACATAACACTGAACATCTGCTGTCAAATTTGAGGAATGGTTTGCTATTATGTACTTAGCAAAGAATATGCATTCCTTTCTCCAGGGAATAAAATGCGGAAACAAAACATGCCGTGACAAAAAATGCTACAATACCATATCAAACCATGATAATTATGATTTGTCAGCCAACAATAATAATTTACTTTTAGAAAATTTCATTATTTTGTCATTAAATGAATATTCACTTCATTTAATATTCATGAGAAAAACTTTAATAAAAAACATGAGAAACATTAATAAAAGCATAGTATTGATTGATTTAAAAATAAATATGTTTTATGTTAATGGATGTATAAGTGTGATTTTAATTATATCATACTTTTATAAAAAGAATTTTAAAATGTAAATGTTTGACATATAAGGAATTCCATAGTTAATTTTTAAGTGGGTTAAAAAAATATGGAAAAAAGAAAAACGACTTTTTTTATATTAGACGATTTGTCGCCAAATTTGGCGTCGCTTCCACACCTAATAATTTCCCAACAAATCTGCAGACTTCAGAACTTCAGTGAGTGATCCTGCAAGCAATTTTTTTCATCCACTTGGCACCTTTTTTTTACTAGGGGAAAAGAATAAGTGTCGAAAAATAAATAATACTTTTAAAAAAAAATTTAACGCTTTTCTATTGACATTTCCGAAGAAACAATGTCGCTTTCAGCGCTTATTTTCGTCTTTTTTTTGTAAACAAACTAGCAAGGTGAAAAAAAATAAATAAATAAATAAAAAATAAAAAAATGGAAATGAAAAAAAAAAAAAAAAATTGAAGTCACCGTTATCCAAGGAACTTGTGGGAAATCAAGGTGATGGGGGAAAAAAATTGAGATGAAAAAATTGTGTTAGTGAGGCTGCAATTCCCAGAAGGCTCTACTGCTGAAAAAAGTTTTCAACTATTAAATGAATAAATATATTTTTTTACACGTCAAATATATTTTTATTTCGTTCTTTTTTTGTAATGTTGATGTGATGATATTTTTATTTTTATTCATAAATTGTATTTACTTTTTACAGGCTAGTTTTTATTCAACTTGGATTAAAAAACGAATTCCAAAAAAGATTTTGTTACTGTGTTTTAAAGCTTGAAACAGAATTACAAAAAGTGATGTTTGCTCACAAATTAAGAAATAAAATAAAATAAAAATAACTAACTTGTTTACATAACAAAATAAAAATAAATATAATATATTATAAAAAAAAAAATCGTAACTCTAATTTATGCTTTTTTAAATTCAATTGATATTGAAAATTTTAAAAATATATATTTTCCGTTTTCAATATTACTTTTCGTTTATGTTGATGTTTTTAATTTTAATTTATAAATATATATAATTTAAAAGCAAATGTTGTTTTTTTTAATCCCATTTGGTAAACAACAACATCTAAGCCATGTCCATGAACCTGTGTGGTCTCAAGGAAGAAGAGAGCAGCTTCTGTTGTGATAGAGCACCTGTAGGTAGAAATCTGACTTGGCTCCGTAATGCTGACTCTTTCGGGGTAGGATTGTCAACCCTACGCAAAACACTCTACAGTATTAAAAAAATATAATAAAAAATAAAAATAAAATATATATAAAATATATAATATAATAAAAACCTCTAAAATATGTCTAAAATATGTAATTGCAATAAATAACATTAGATAGAATAATAACAGATAGATTAATAACATCTTATAAAAATACTACGACAAATATAAAAAAAACACCAATTAAAAATTATATCATGATATTACTATAAATAACATCACGAAAATAAATCTGAATAACAGATTATTTTACGAATATTTTCAGAGTTGATTATTATTTCTGATTATGAGTACATCATGTTCATTTGAAAACTGATTACATTATGTTATGATACGTAAGAATATGATCAACGACCTTTTAAATGCTAACGATCCATGGCTCTTTATTGCAACATTCATTACTTCATATGCACTAAACTAAATGTCAGTGACATCTGCTATTTGAGTTCTTGACATTGTATAGAGAATTGTTGTTGGCATTGTATAAAAGTGAAATGTTCATTCTTCACATTTTTCAATTCATCGCTTTTATATGTTTTACAGCAACTCAAATACTATATTCTACTACTAACTCCATTAATTGCTACCGGATCTTCTTTAGTTTTCTATAATATAAAGAATGCATGAAAGTCCACAGCTACATGTTTTCGTCTCATATTCAACAAAAGACACGATTAATGTTTACGTTTCATATTGTGGATAATCTAAGATCTATCTATTCCAGTGGTTCTCAAAAATTTTAATTCAGAGTGAATTTAAAATCCAACAATAATATATATTTGTATCCTATATTTAATAATAAATATAAAATCCTACATTTCATAATAAATATAAATTTTTACATTTTACAATCAATATCAATTCATTCATTGCATAATAAATATAAAAACCTACAATATTTAAAATCCTACAAATAATGGTTTTTCTTCTTATCCCACTTGGTAGACAACGGCTTCCAGACCAAGTTCACGAACCCGTGTGACCCCAAAGGAAGGAAGGATGGGGGGGCAGCTTCTGCTGTGATGGGCCACCCGTAGGTAGATGTCTGACTTGGAACCGTGTCGCTGAAGAAGGAGGGCAATGAAATGGGGCCAATGGGCAATGGGGAAAACTTTTTTAGGTGAAACTAACCCGCATTTCCTTATCGTATGAGAGACACCCGGAATACTGCCACCAGGTAGTCCAACTCACGAGCTATGATGCTGAACATCACAAAAGCTACCGAACCTCCTCGTTTTAAAAGCAGTGTCTACAACAAGCTTCCAGGGGGATTGAAGTTCAGGGATAATGCTCACCAGCGGCGCACGTTGCCACTGAACCACGTTTCGAGGCATGTTGTTAATAATTTTGTTCTGTGATAAAGAGAAAAGAGTTGTCTTATACTCGTACAGTACAGTGTTTTTGTTAGTAATATAGAGAAAAATATCTTTATGGCATTTATTGTTAGAAAACATGCTATATTTTAAAGTAGTTGTGATTACTACTAAATACATAATTAAAACGCTTAAGCCTGTTTATATCAATATATATCTGGGAAAGAGCATTTTTAGATTAGACTATGGGAAAATACACCCCCCTCAAAATAATAATAATAAAAAAAAATTAATTACGTTTTTTCGAATTGTTATTATAAAAAATTTAATTAAATACTATATCTCTTATTAAATTAATGTTATTTCAAAAACCAAATTACGTATGCGTTATTTTATTATATATAAATAGATACAGCACATTGTATTTTCCGAGGGCGTTTTTTGTATGTAATGGGTAAAGTTAGAGTACAATCGAACATTCATATTTTAAGCCTTTATATCCCCCTATTTAAATCTTGTCAATTTTCATACCTGTAATAGTACAATATTACAGAAACATTACAGATTATTTCGAGTTAGTTCGCAATAAAGGAGAACATTCTCAGGAAAGATAGCTAAATGATAATTTCGTGCATAATGTGCAAGAACTCTGTGCCCTCACTTTATGAACTGAAATGCATAATAATTGCTACTTACAAAAGACAAAAATAAGAATTTCGTGCATCTTTAAAAAATCATGCAAGAAGGGAAGAAGATCTCTTTAAAATGTTGACGTTGAAAAGAAGATCTTTCTGATGCCACTTATGAAGTTCGCATTAGTTATTGCTTTGAAAAAAAGAGAACTGATAGTTTCGTGACACACGACAAAATGTTAGATATCATTCCAGACAAGTACGAAATGCTAATTATCATGACACAAGAGCATTGTGTGCAAACCTGTGTTCTCTCACTTTGTAAATTGAAATGATAAATAGTAATTACTGTTGAAAAGACTGTGGTAAAAAAAATACGAGTATGCAGTACAAAATGATAATAAATGCAGAATAAATAATGGAACGGCTTGAATCTAGAAAGGATTGCAGCAGTGGTTCTCAAACGTTTTGGAGTCAAGGAGCATCTATAAACCTAGAAATAATTATTATAGGTTCATTCATTATGTTTGAGAAATACTCATACGTTACTCATAATTATATATCCAGATGGTCAACTCCACAGACTATTACTTACAAACAGCGGAGACTCAGAGGCCGCAATGGAATTTTTTTAACGTTGAATATCCCCTAGAAGCTAGTGCACCTAGTAGCCAATCGGGAAGTTACCGCTTCTAATGTCTCAAAAAACCTGGTTTGATGCATATTTTGCTATTTGGCAAATTTTTATGTGAAGAAAGAAGAAACAAAGCTTTCTGAAAGGTTAATTGTTTGTAATAAAACCTGTCTTTAAATAAGAAAACTGTCAAGAAAGAGAGTAAAAACAAATTTTTTTTATCTTGGCTTATATTTTTCTGAATAACATTTGAGAACTTTATTGTAATTGTGTGTTTTATACAAATTAAGAACCGTATTCTTTAAAAGTTATTTTGGAATAATTTGTTTACAGTTTTCTTAGCAGAGTATTCAATAACAAACTTAAAATGTACCAACAACAAAAAATTTCAATACCATCATATACGACATTAATATTTTACACAACCCTAAATTTTATGGCAACAAACCCAGTGTTAAAGGATTTTTCCCTTTTTAGGAAAATATCTTTATTAATGAAAAACATGTTTGAGGTGTTTATTTGTTCCTTTCTTATATTCATTCTTGTTTGCTTTATATCGTATGTCGTGAAAAGTGGGATTCAAAAGATGTTTCCAGATCATTATCAAGTTGTTAATACAAAAGTTTCGCTGAATCGCATTCATCAAAAGAGATACGAACCTTCAATAAGAGCGGATTTCTCATACGAAAAATTCCATATTTAATCATGTTATTTGTAAGAAAATAAATCGAAATGTATATTCAAATTCTACTTCCATTTGCCAGTCAATCACTATATTGATTAAATTCGGGCGATACTAATAGAAAGAAAATTGTGATAAAATGTGATGTTGTTATGAAATATGTGTTTATTAGTTTTATTGATAGTAAATATATTGATCATATTACAAGAAAGCCATTATACTAAGCGTATTTTAATGATAAGTAAAATATTTTTAATAAATTAAATAATTTTTTGTGATAACAAAATATGTATAGTTTTCTTTATCATATGTAAAAACATCATCAGGAACAACAAAATGTAATAACTTCACCATGTAACAGCCACGTGTAAAATTATTAATGTACCATGAGAAACAAAGCACAGCAGTTATGTAACAATGTAACCTAACAACATACAAAAGCATGTAACAGCATACAGAGGAAATGTACACGTAAACCAACATACAACAATCTTAATGTATCCTGTACAACAACAAACTATACTAATGCACACGGAAAACAACAAATTGATTAATGTACACGAAACACACAATATTTAATTGTATTTATGGTCTAAGTACTTTATTTGATAATCTAACTTACAAAATTATTTGTTCTTTCTTTTTAGTGTTGAATAGATACAAGATAATTGTAATAGATCTTTTTTTTTTTTAAATTGAACGTTATATGCTGTTTTTTTCCCATATTTATTATTATTTTTTTTTGAAAATCCTATACTTTTATCTGAAGTCATACATAAGAACAGCATATAGGCAGAAGGCAATGTTATCCACGATTCTCCAATTCCACGTTTCATCAACGTCTGACGATAAAAAGCTTTTCTTTCCCGGAGGTATTTTAAAGGTTTTTTTTTCCGTATGTCCACATTTTTGAGTCATACGGAAAAAAAATATCAAACCTCAGAAAATCTCCATCCTTCTATCTGATTGTCTGTACAAGACGCTTATACACGTTATAAAATCTTCATCTCTGTCTTCTTGCTATTGAAAGAGTGACTAAAAGGAACGTCACCATGAGATATGAACATTTTTAGTACCTCAGCTGCATACATTACCATTTTGGCGGTATAGGCCAAATTGATATTGTTTTGATAATACCTTAATAGATTTCAATTGACGATGTTAAGAAACCATTGGGTCTTTCCTTGTTATTCCAATGAATAATGTGCTGTAAAATGTTATAAACATCGAACATTTAATTGAATTGAAAGTAACTGATATTAAATTAAATTAATAAATAATAAAACACTAAAATCACTTTCATTCATTAAAATTGCTTTTATTCAAATATATAAAATTTTAAAGTCTTAAAATGCATTATTAAGTTATTAAAAGAGAACTACAATATAATTTCATAATTTGATGATAAATAAATAGATGCTTATTAGAAATATAAAAGTAAATAATAAAAATGATAGCAAATCCAATGACTGAAGATGGTAAATGATATATATATATATATACACTACACTTGCAAACTATCATTCATAATCATTAAATTTTAATATCTCCGCATAAAATTATGGAATTGAGAAGTTATTAAAGTAAGTAACTTTTGGTTAACTTATACACTTCAATGAAAATGGAAATATATATGTTATTTGATTCACTATCTATTTGTTATAAAGTTACAGCTGCTTTTAGTATAAGATATGATATATTTGGAGTAAAAAAAAAAAAAGTAGACCGAAACACTTACTTTTTCAAAAGAAAAACGTATTTAAATATCACTTTTGTTTATTGAAATACAGTACAATATCAGCCTTCACAGAATAACTCGTTTCTGAAAGTTCTGATTGTTAAAATTTGAAAACCCTATCAAAAAGACAGAACGAACAATCAGTAAAAACTGTTTGTTAATGAGATTTGAATGCTCAATTGCTTTTTTAAGTAGATTAATTTTTCTGGTGCATGTAGTCTCGATTTTTTTCTTATTTTTTTCTTTTCTTACTTTTTCCATTAAGTTCTTTTCACAACCAGTTGCGATTGTAACTAGCGGGAAAATGAGAACAAGGAAGCTTTTGGAAATAATTTGTAATTCAAGAGGGAAAAAGGGAAAAAAACTGGAATACATTATAAATATTTTTTTCCCTCTCTATCACGCTTTGATCAATGCCTTTTTTTTTTTCTCTTTTCGCTGCAGGTTGATTATTCAGTAAAAAGGTGTAAAAGAGTGATAATTTCATTTGTATGCGCACGTTTTTTTGCAGGTTTCTTTCTTTTGACAATTTTCTTGGAAAAACTGAAATCCTGGAGACAATGAATGCCAAATTAGATTACGCTCTGTACCACTGAGGTTATTTTTAAGGCTTATATACGCACGATTACAACGAAAACTGAAACATAAATATTTGCATTGTGTTTAATATAGTGGAGGAATTTTAACATACGCAAATAGCCTATCATCTTTTGAATTTGTTGTTAATAAAACACATTGATACAGCATCATAAAATGGATATGGATATATAAATGTTCATCTTTAGATCTGTGAAGAGGGTAATATTGTCGATAGGAAAGCCTTTC
>BPLR01015152.1:0-32272 GCA_021605095.1 Caerostris extrusa
CCTCTACTACTAACGGTTTCAAGAAGAGGGCCACTTTCAGGTTCAAGGGAACACTTTAACTTTTATTTACAAACATTAAAATATATATACAGAACGCTATTTTCATAAAAAAAAAGGAGAATTAAAGTTAATTTGATTCATAAGTGCAGTTCACTCAAGGTCGGTGATTTTCAGAATTCTATGTCGAATCTCGAAATACGTGGTTGTGTGGCAGACCTTAATTACAACACGGCAAAACAGGCGGAATCTCTGACCTGTTCAAATCCCTTCAGGCAAAAAAGACAATACTTCTTAGCTAATTGTCGCAGAACTCTTTGCTTCCTTCCAAAAACCTCCTTTAAGAAAATCCATCAAGGGGGAGGGATCAGCTTCCTTCACTTCTCCTTAGAGTAGACATTTTCTCAGCCCATGGTTTACCACCAATCACGATGCAACAACTCATATCGTATTCCCTATTAAATCTGTAATTGTTTCGACTTATGAAGGTCGCACAGATAATCGCTAATTTCATGGGGTCTCATTATCAATGATCATGAATATCTGCTATCAGATTTGAGTGACAGGTTATTCTCAATAAAACAAAACACTAATCGCATATAATATAACTACCCACAACACTACTTATCTGTCAAATTTGAATGACAGGTTCTTATTATGTACTTGTTAAAGAATATACTTTTCTCTCTCCCTGGGAACGAAATTGGCATTAATTCTTCCCTTGGAAAAAATACTACACTCTACACATCTTTACTTACTGCAAGTTTTCCTACATAAATATCATTGCAAGATTTATATAATTTTAAGGTTTAACAAGATGAATGGCACTTTACTTATAATTATGTAAAAACCCCAACTAAATACAAGAAAATTAATTCAACAAAATTTTGACCTGCTAAAGAGCATACAATAATTGAATATTAGCAATAAGTATCAGTAAGAAAAAAAATATACCTGGCAACTTATTTTCCTTTGCTTTATTAATAAACAAAACCTCGTCTGATTTTTTATTTGACAAACTATAAGCCTCTTCGTTAATTATTGTTCTTTCAGAAATACTTTTTTTATAAAAAGATTCTGTTGATGTTCTTATCCTCATGCAATATTCTAAAGCAGTTATTGAACTTCCTATGAAAGCCAGAACAGCAAAAAAAGATAACACACATCTGTAAAGATATTACACAATAAATACCATTTAATAAAATAAATTATAATTATAATAATAAATAATGATAATAATAAATTATAATTATATTAACACTGTTTAAAGAATTAAAACTTCCACAGAAAAAAATTCCATATGTAATTTTTTTTTTTTTTTTTTTTTGCAAACTTTTAGATAATACAGCACAAAAGAAATAAATTAGATAAAAAATAATTTGTCAAAACAGAAAATATAAAGATAGTTTTACTTAATCCATTTAAAATGTTTTTTTTTTTTCAATTAAAATTATTTTTAAAATTATTTTTTTTATTAAAAAGCTTATTTTTCCATTAAGATTTTAAAAATATGTTCTGCATCGGTGCTTCCTCCTGCGCTCTGCAAGAGCGCCCCCTGTGGCGTTCAGGAGAAATGGTCAGTCGGCATCGAGACTCTCACCTAAGAGGAAGTACAGCGTAACCGACGCAGCCGCTGGGAAACGTTTAGTTTGTAAAATCTCATCCGGAGAAGAAATATATTTAACGCAACCTGTGTGTAATTTGGCCTATAGACTCTCAGCAGAAGAGGAAATATATTTCGCTCATCCAGGGCGTACCTGACTATCTTTATTTTCGGCTTAGAAGTGGAATCCTTCCCGAATCTAGAATGATCTGTCTTTTAACGTGTTAAATATTGTATGTAGTTAATTGCGCGTTTGTAGTGTCTTCTCAAGTCTCAACCCAGCCACACCCAGTTGCAATCCATCTGCATAACCTCATAATGCTACAGTTGATAAAAAGAATATAAAAAAGGCATTAAAAGGTATCAAATTAATATTGTCTATTTAAAGTTATTATTATTTGTAACAGTATAATTTAAAATATGCATTTATTTACACAACTTTTGAATTTAAATCAGGGGTTTTTTTTTTTTTTTTTTTTTGTCATTTGTAAGATGAAAGTCATAGATCTCTTTTATGTATGGTATTGTTAAATGTATAAAATAAAATGTCATTTTTAAAACAGTTATCAAAAATAATATCATTAACAATAACTTTTCCTACTCAGGCTAAATAATAATAGGTGAATGTGACTAATGATATAGTTCATGATATATGAAATTGTTATATGATAGAAAACAATAGTGAATTTCATTGGTAACAATAGTAAATAGTAACAATAACAATAGCAAATTTCATAGAAAATAATAATATCAAAATTTATTGCATACTCACATGAGAAATACTAGATTTAATTTAGAAATTAATGAAATTAAAGATTTTTTTTTTTTCTTAACCAAATGCGCAAAACATCTGAAACCTAAAAAGGAACCGGTAGACCCGGGTTAAAATGAACTTTAATTGGTTGGTTTGAGATACTTGAGGGCACAGGTTTGAGAACTCACGGCTTTATTTACTCACGTACAAACACCACACATGTACACTATTTAATACATTTAAAGACATATAATTATTGATTCATGGAAGGATTCCATTTCTACGCCGAAAAACTCGATACCCTGTTAAGCGCAGGATGTGCGAAATACACTTCTTCTCTGGATGAGAGTTTGTAAAGCCAACTAATGCGCCGGGGTGCACTAAGTATATTTCCTCTCGTGATGAAAAACTATAAAATAAACGTTTCTCAGTAGGATCGCAAGTTGGCTATACTTCCTCTCAGGGTGAGAGTCTGTAGGCCAACTGACCATTTCTCCTGAACACCATAGGGAATGTCAGTCTCGTCAGTCTGTAGGAGGAAGCATGGTTACAAAAGTAAAATTAATAAGAGATCAATAGATAAAAAATAAGAGAAATCATCAGGAACGAATTGTTTCTAAATATTTTAATGAATATTAAAAAAAAAAAAAATTTCATATATTTCAATATTTTGTACGTTTGGCCATTGTTTTAAAAAATTTATAATAGTTTACAATATTTAAAAAAAAATTCCAAGTTAAAATCTTCTTTACGCTTAGAAAATTATACAATTATAAATGACATTAACATAAATGAAAAAAAATTAATTTTAAATTCTATAAAATTATATTAGTTTGTTCAATTAGCACAATAATTTTTTGATTTGTATGATTCAAAGGTAACTTTTTTTTTTATTTATATATTATTTCTTATATATGTTTTTTTGCTGCATCTCTTTTAATTCATAAATTATTATGAATTCTGCCAATGTATTGTGTATGTACAAAACTAAATGAATTTAGAGTTACAAGTATATTTTAAATTCAAAAATAAAAGTCAACTTAAGAAAAATGTTGGTTAGAAAAAGAAAAAAAAATCTTTCGTTTTAAGAAGGAAACAGCAGTAGTTGAATTATGAGACTACCCAAATTCCTAGTAATAAAGTAACTTCACATTTTTGGCTTAACTTTACTAACATAAGGTGAGTAAGAATTAATATGAACACAGAAATATTTTTACTCACTTAAATTATTCATAATATAATAGGAAATGAAACAATAAAATCTAATTACATCACAACAATGGCGCTAGTTGTATATTCTCTCGATGTACGTTTGCAAGTCAGTGTAATATTATTTAGTATTGAATCCATTTCTTCAATAAAAGATGAATCTAAAGAAATAAATCCATCATACAGTAAAAGATTTGCATTTGAAAAAATATATAATAAAAATAAAACAATTTTTTTTTTTTTAAATCTCAAATTATATAGATTTAAAATTAAAAAGTGGCATCAAGCGAGTATAACACAGAAAGAATATAGTACAAACTTATACTTATTATACAATGTATAATAAGTATAACACAGCAATTAAAAAGAGAGATTAGATTTGCAAAATTATCAAAATTCTGACTAATTAACTCAATACTATAATATTACAATATTTCACGACATCATAACACATAAAATTGAATGAAATAAATAAATTAAAATGAACTTGAAGAATTTTAAATAAGCCATTTTCATTAGATTGTACAAAATAATAATGAAAAGATTTTGATTATATGTCTTTCCATGGGGCCACTTTTGTAGATATAGCTATAGTGATTGAACTTGCCAATGTACAGTAATTCACGTTGTTTCTTATATTATGAAGCAAATTTTGGTCTCTTTGTTATAACAGCATTAACTATATAGTCACAGCCGGAATACGCCAATGTTAAATAACCACAGTCAAACAGAAGTCAATATTAATGTTAGATCAGCTAAGTTCAATAACCTGTGGTGTCTTAATCGTGACGTCGACGAGCCCTTAACAGATTATTTACTGCACTGAAACCATTAAAAACAACTAAAATTGTAATTATGGAACTTCGTCATTTAGTTCACGAATGCATCTATTGAAATGAACGTTATAGAATCTTATTTATTGTTTTTTATTGCTGCGATGATTTATTTCTTCATAATTTGCATATTATTGGTAAGTCATTAATTTCTCCTAATTAACTTATGTGATGTGTTATTTCACCATGCAATAACTCTTCCAGTATGGTTTAACTTAACTACCCTATCTGGTGACCTGCACATGATTTGAAGTGGTGATCCACGAACTTGTGAAGCTGCATTTCGGCCCTCCAAACAAATACAACAGTACGTTTAATAGTATTTAGAATATTTCTTTTCTGTACTACCTTTATTGATATTTCATTATGAATAATGATGAATAGAGCCGATTCGCAGTAAAACCACCTTCATTCTGGGAAAATAAACAAAAGCTATGGGTTATTCAATTTGAGGCCCAATTTTCGAACAGCAGCAATGTTTAAGATGTAACAAAATATTATACTGCCACTAGACGAAAATGTTTTAGGTTACGTTGTCGATATTCTATCCAATCCACTGAAAGATAATAAATGTGATGTTCTAAAAAATGCTTTTTTAACCAATTTTGCTGACAGGGAACAACATAAAAAAAAAAAAACCTAATAACAGATATCAATCTTGGCGACAGACGTCCATTTAATTTATTGAGATTTATGAAAGGTTTTTTTGCTAGTAGTTTGATATCTGAACAAGTAATATAAAAAAAAAAAAAAATTTTAAGTCAATTGCTACATTTTTCACTATATTGCAAAAAGTCCTTTACAAATAAAGTTGAAATTTTCCTCTTACATCTGGCGCCCTCTATTATTAGATACATGCAACTTAAATCTATAAAAAAAAAACAAAAATTAATTTAATTTAATTTAATTACTGAATTAATATTGGAAAAAACTGTATTAACATCAAGTGTCCTCCACTATAAGTGCAAAAATGTATTTGAACTTGATTGGGTGAAAAAAAAAGTATTTTATGAACGATTGAAAATTTGAACAAGATATATATAGGGTGAGTGTGAGCTAATAGTAGGAATTGAAAATTCAAAAGACATTAGAACGCCCAGGCCGAAGCCATCCGTCAGAGTAGGAATTGAAAAAGGGATCAAATCTCTGTTACTTCAGCGTCTGTCTCAACAAGCATAAGCCGTTTTATTTATCAGTAACGATCCATTGTACAATGTTGCAAAAATGGCAGATTCCATTCATTAAAATAGTTAGTCACATTTAACATGCTGTAGAAGGAAAGAATTTTATTGTTTATAACTTACTGGTTGAGTTCGAACTTCCTGATATGTTGAAAGGGCGTGTTGATGGATTGCAAGTATCAGGTAGACAGACAGCAGTGCTAATAGGCATAGACTGTAATTAAAGTATTCAAATTATTTATTTACTAAAGTAATTACGTTACGAAATATTATTAGCTGAAAATAGCTTGTTTTAATTTATGATCTTGATATTAAAAATAGGTTATAAAATGCATTTACCATATTTTTGAATTGGAAAGGAATTTGCATAGTACAGTACTTTCCATGAAAACCTCCTATACTTGTGTTCTCTTTCTGAGGTGCATAAGCATTAATACATTCATCATATTCTCCAACCCAATTTAGATTCCCAAGTAAAATTCCACTTCCAGGTTTTCCATATGAATCAAGCACTTATTCGAAATATATAAAAGAAAAAAAAATGTTGAAATATATATAATAAAAAGCATTTTAGCAAAATTATTAAAAGTTAATGAAAATTATTTTTAAAAATGCTATCTAAATCAATAATTAAAAAATACTGTTTAGCAGTAACATCTAGTTGCCGCTGAAATATAATACGAAAATTCAGCCCAAATCGCAAAATTGGGGCCGTTGAGATTTGGCGACATTTTTGTGGAGGGCATCTGAGAGATAAGTCACCAAATGTGGGTAACCCAGATTTCTTGTACTGTTTGCAATTCACTTCACTTACAAGTGCAACCCTTTTCTTGGCCCACTTTGGCGAAAAACAGTTTTTGACGCCAAACCCCGCGGCCCCTATTCTGCGATTTAGCCAAAATTCAATATGTGCAAGCAAATTAAAGTTAACAAATCATAAATTTTACTTATTAAAAATATTCAAATTTAAATATCTGTATGATATTGAAAAATTAGATTCAATAAAAATAAACATTATTCAAATATTATCAGTAATAGTATATATGTTATGAAAATATATATGTCCTTCACTATTAATGCAAAGACTTTTAATATTAATATTTTAAATATACAAACTGAATAATTTTTGAAACTTTCTTCAAATAAAAAAATTTTTGCTAAGCATAATTTTTTAAACAATTGATATAATTGTGTCACATTTGGGTGAAATAATTATTGATTATCGCATTTTAGCAATTAATTATCATCAAATGAAAACGAAAATTAATTGTAACGCATACTATATGATATAAAAGTATATATGGTATAAAAGTATATATTTCCTTCACTATTAATTTAAAGATTTTTTTATTAATATTATGTCTATACAAACTGAATAATTTTTTAAACTTCCTTTAATGAAAAAGTTTCTGCTGATCATACTTTTTTTAACCAATTGACATAACTATGTCACATTTGAATGAAATAATTATTGATTATCACATTTCAGCAATTAATTATCGTCAAATGAAAACGAATTGTAATATATACTATATAATATAATGGTATATATGATATAAAAATACATATTTCCTTCACTATTAATCTAAATATTTTAATATTGATATTATATCTATACAAACTGAATAACTTTTAAAACATTCTTAAAAAAATTTTTTTTTTTTGTTAATCATAGTTTTTTAACCAACTATTATAATTGTGTCTGATTTGGATGAAATAATTACTGATTATCACATTTCAGCAATTAATTCTCATAAAATAAAAAAGGAAGTTAATTCTATATAAATTATAGTGTATAACAAACAAAAAAAATATTTAAAATATCTTATTTTTTTATTTAAAATTCTTTGAAATTCAAATTAAATAAAAATAGTTATGCAATAGTATTTATTCAATAGTATTATATTCTCCAGATCCTTATCACTTATATCCTTTATATTAAAAACAATGAAAGTATTAATACGATTAAGCTCATTTATAATTATATACCTATACAAACAAATATACACTCAAGAGCCAAAACATTATGACCACCCCCTACATTCTGCAATTAACTCGCCTGGATGACGTGGAAGGCACGTGATCAGGTGGAAGTGGTATTTAACTGCTGCTGGAGAATCTGAAGAATCATTCTTTCATTGACTTTGTGTGTGATTCCAACACACACAGAAGTAAGTGAAAGTTGACAGGTGGTAATAATGTTTTGCCTCTTGAGTGTATATAAATATATATTTTTATATGATACAAAAAAAATATATATTTTCTTCACTGTTAATCTAAAGATTTTTAATATTGATATTATACCTATAAAAACTGAATATTTTTTGAAACTTCCTTTAAAAAATAAAATTCTATTAATCATACTTTTTTTAACCAATTGGTTTGTTAAAAACGTATATAATTGTTTCTCATTGGGATGAAATAATTACTGATCATCACGTTTCAGCAATTAATTATCATTAAATAAAAAAGAAAAAGTTAAATGTAACGCATATTATATTGAAACTAGTAAATAACCAATAAAATTTTTATATATATTAAAATTATTAAAATATTATATTTATTTATGTATATAATATTTAATAATCTTAATGCTGTATATAAATATTTATAAAAAAGATAATAATTATTGTAATAAATATAGATATATATTTATTTATATTTTTAAATATTTTTATACATATATAATGTTTTAAATTTAATAAATATTTTAAAACATATAAAATATTATTGAAATAATTATACAATATAATTTTTTCAATAATATTATGTCCTCCAAATACTTATCACTTATACTCTTTATATTAAAAATTATGTAAGGATTAGTACGATTAGGTTTATTTATAAAAAATAGTTTATAGAATAGGAGAAAAATAGTTTATTTGAATAAAATACTTCTACTAATCATAAATTTAAACAACGAAACAATAAATAAATACATGATTATACTTACTTTTAGTTGCCCAATTAAATGATTTGAGATTTTCGTAAGTATATATAGCATCATTATAACATTTATGAGAGGCTGTTTCCATCAGCAAATCAAGTAACATTGGAATGATGGACTTGTCAAAATTGTGGATAAAATCTTTCAAATGCTCTTTATCCTCATCGGGGATTGATTTTAATTTTCTGGATCTGTCAACATGATTTGCAAAATTCTCAACTATTTGCGTTAAATCAAACTGTTTGTGCGAATTTTTGCTTTCAACATTTTGACTAAAAACACAACAAAAATTAATAATTAATATAAAAAGAATAAATAAAGTATAAATCTTCAAATTCATTTTTAAATTTATTTTCACAGAGGGATAGAATGCGAAGCTTCTTAATTTTAAAAGTACAATGATATGGAACAATCATATGCTTAGCTGTGTCATAAAAGAATGACATTTAATAATGCCGTTATCACTCTGTGACCTTCTAGATTACGTTAAACAATCACGATATGCAATTCGTAGATTGCAAGGAAAGACAATAGATTTGATAGATGGGTTTCATGTACGCTAATGTGTAAGGATAAAATAACAACAAATAGATGATAACAATCAATATATTACCAAATATGATTTAAAATTGAATATTGTTTAAATAATGCATTTTGCAATTATAGCACTACCGCATAACTAGAAAAGCAGCAGATGATATAGCAGCAAATGAACAGAGAACAAATAAATGATTATAAGAAGAAACATCCCATTTCAAATGCAGCATAATTTCACCTCCTACCCACCCTCAAATGTTGTTGTCACACAAAATACGTGAAAGTTATTTCACGAGAAAGCTCAATTAGTATAAATTAACTACACCTAATTATCATAACTTGTCACAATATTTTTACTTAATTTGTAAAGTAGGAAAAAGTATCGAATTTAATATTTCATACTTTAATATTACAACCACCTCATAAAATAATTTCTACATTAAATTTCAAATAAACAATAAAAACTATATGTGTAATTCTCGGTGAAAATCTTCATCAAGTTATTTTACTATATTATATTTGCACTTTTGCTCTTCAACTTACAGCTTCGCTCCAAATGAATACAGTGTTAGCATTCTATTTTCTAAATATGTAATGCACAGTTTGGACAACCACTTTTTAACTGGTTGTGATTGGATTGAGATAGTTGTGGCACAGGTTGAGAACTCCCAACTTCATTTTCCCGCACACAAATACGACACACATACAATTACAAACATACAATATTTAACACATTTAAAGACAGATAATTATAGATTTGGGGAAGGACTCCACTTCTAAGCCGAAAGCCCGAAACTGGGTTACGCGCCTGATGCTCGAAATAACTTTCTCTCCGGGTGAGTGTCTGAAGGCCAACTAATGCTCTGAGATGGGCTAAATACATTTACTCTAGGGATGAGAGACTATAAAATAGATGTTTCTCAACGGGAAGTGCAGGTTGCTCTGTATTTCCTCTCGGATGAGAGTCTCTAGGCCGATTGACCATTTCTCTTGAATGCCACAGGGGCGTTTTTGCCATTGTAAGAGGAAGCACGGTTACAAATTAAAAAATTTCCTTTAATCAAATTCAACCGCCTAAAAATTAGGTTTTTATTTTTATATGAGTGCGTATATGTATTCGCACCTGTAAATTCATAGTTGCAATCATATTTATGATTATGTATATATGTATGTATAGGAGCAGCAATGCACATGTATGTTTAAAAATGTCTCATATATGTATATATTTAAGTGAGGTGATATGTCGGTGTATAAAATTGTGTCTAGGTGAATTTTAAAAGACCATTCGTTTTACATTACCTTCAATACACATTATTTACAATTACACATTTAAAAAAACATAATATTAGATATCGTAATCAGCTATCCAGGTTAACAAAAGAATTGGTATCGTAAAAGATACATGTACTTGAAAATAGATTAAATGTGTGGTGTAAAATTATCTTTAATTTTTCTTTATCTAGAAGTGCATAGTGCTTTTGAATGTATACAGTGTATTTATGTGAAAGTTTCTCCCTTAGATCTTTTAACTGTCCAAAAAATAAGACCAATTTTCAGTTTAAAATTGCCGGAGCTTAGGGTAATCTCAATTTCTTCTTTTTTTTAAAAGTTGCTGGCACTGTCCTTGACATCTGTGTGAAATTTGACATCAAAATAAACATTAGTGCTTGAGTTACGCTTGGTTTTGTAAAACACTAAAACTGATTCCGGCAATTTTTGAAATGCCTGAATTAATTGAGCAAAGAAGTTGCATTCAATTTTGTTTGTTAAATCTTAGAATGTTGCAGAAGGCATTCGGTGAGCATTTCTATATTGGAAATAAATGTTTAGAAGTGGTATAAACAGTTCAAAGAAGGCAGAGAACGCGTTGAAGACGAAGAGCCTCTGGTCGACCGTCAACCTCAACCGACGAGTTATAAAACATTATAACTCACATATAAAAATAAAAGATTTGGTGCTTGCAAATCGTCAATTTACAATTACAGACCTTGTTGATGATGTTCGAATTTCAAAAGGATCGGTGAATTCCATTTTGGGCCTGAAACGCGTCAAAACTCTATTGGTACCGAAAACTCTGAATGCGCCAGCTCACACTGCATTGATTCTTCGTGACTTTTTCGCCAAAAATAAAACCCATATCGTTCCACAATCACCGTATTCCATAAAAAAAAAAAAGCCACTCCGGGGACACCGTTTTGAGTCGATTGAAGAGATTCAACGTGAATCGATGCGTGCTTTGAGGCCATCCCGGCCAATGACTTTATAGTAAGCATTGAGGATTGATAAAAAGTTGGCATAAGTGCATTGTGCCCGGAGGGAATTACAGGCAATTAAGGAAATGAAATAAATATGGAAGAATAAATAAAGAGTTTTTGAAAAAAAAAAAAAAATAATTGGTTATTAAATCTTACTTTTGGGCACAGTAGCATATGCCTGCTTGCGTAGGATAATAGATCCGAATCACAAAAGCAACTCTATATCAGATACTTTTTAAACAGTAGTGCTTATAAGTATTTTTTTCTTGTCATATAATAGCTTGTCACAACTTTTTTGAACTATTATTGTACTGTATCCATTGTACAATAATGAATTTTGTTTGAATTTTGAATTTGTAATTGTTAGAATGACAAAAACCCTCTGCTGGATATTTACACCATCTACGCAGGTGCAGAATGCGCTTACATTAAATATACACTCAAGAGCCAAAACATTATGACCACCCCTACATACACATTAAATTTAAATACATGTTTTAATCATTTAAATTTTTATCTAGAGTTTTTTATCTTTGATATCACCTTTGAAACAATATTGACACTCTACAATCGGCATGGTTGTTGTCCCGAACTTGCTGATAAAACAACGCCTACTGCACATACAAACCCCTCATACGGACATATATGCATACAAGCATGCACTTACATACATGTATTACATTCAAAAGTACACACAAGAATAGATTCATATGTGCTCACTGAAATAGAAATTTATGCATAGTACAATGCATTTCTATACATAGATCCATACCCATACCAGTACATGACTACTGATATACAGACATAGTTACGCATTAAGACCTATATATATGTTTTTATGAGCATTTTTATGCTGACTTGCAAATAAATAAAAAGCTAATTTTCAGAATTGAGAATATAAAATGCAAAGAGCTAAATATAGTTTGCAAAAAGTTGAATTTGGATGGCCATTTCTGTAATATTTCAATAAGAGTATTTATGCATAAGCAAAAAGATTTGTAATTCCTGAAATTTTACAAATTATAGCATTTAAATTTATAAAGAAAAATGTATTTCTATTATTTTTTCTATCCGGTGTTTAGAAAAGTTATTTATTTTTTAATTAAATAAAGCCTTATTGTATTGCCACCAGATGCCGCCAGTCATTTCCACAATTAAATAAAAACTATAAATTTAAATGACGTCACATCTTCTTTCGTGCCGGGCGCCATTTTTGATACTTCGTTAATTGTACCGTTATTGCTTGCATTTAATTTTCTTATTTTTAATCGTTATCATATGTTTTGCGCTTGCCCACGCGATTGTTTTTAAATGTATGCTTTTTATATTCTTCTGCTGAAACTATATAGAAGTTAGCTATCAATTTAATATTATGATGTTATTTCTTTGAATTTAAAAAGTCAGCATAGTTAGAACACTGACTGTGAGCAAATTGACAAGTGGCCAAATCATTCAAATGGAAGATAATGATTTTAATAACAATAAAAATTATTTTAAATTTTTAAATAACACAATATCAAAAGAAAAAAAAATTCCACAATAACTGTCAAACTTTTTTTAATTTTAATTAATATTAAACTATAATATTTTTCTTTCCAAATTGTTTTTTGCAACTCGCATATGTGCGTAATATCCTTCACAAGTAATAGATTCGTCCATTTCCGCTTTTGCCGGATATTTACCTTTCCACGCAATCGGTGGATGGACTATAAAGTACTGGTATATAAATACTTCCTGTACATGGGGCATAAGAGTGGGCTTCTGATTGGCGGCCACTCTACACCTGGAGTTAGTGGGAGTTAGTAACTTCTCTCACTGATAATTCCATTCAAAATCAGATATTTGAAGAAAGTTGGGTACTTGAAAGTCATATAGAGTATTTGACTTTCAAGGACCCAACTTTCTTGTTGGTTCAAGGTTGAATTTAGATTGCCATTCCTGCAATATTTCAATGAGAGTATCTATGTACCACAATTACTAAGAATATTACACTACAATTTAAAGTAACTAAGCTAGCCAATATGGAAGCATCAATACTTTCAAATAAAAAAGCCAACAAAAGAAAATATATGTACTGTAGACAGGTAAAAATCATTTTCAGTGTTAAAATATAATTTATTGTAAGCAAAAATATCATACATATATAACCTTAAACTCCTGCCAATATTTTTAAAGATTAAAGTATCAAGTAATTGATTTTATTGAAATGTAGAAAAATTGTTAATTTATCAATTTTGGACCATACAATAATAATATATTAAATAAATAAATAATAATTTTTTTATTTTAAATACTTTTTATAATACATCAAAGTCTTTTTTTTTTTCAATAATAATAAATATAGAATGTCAATAGCAAAATTGAAACACATTATATTCAACAAAATTCACAATTTAAATCCATGATAAAATTTATGTTAACATACAACTTTTCATTTTTTTAATAACTTTATTTATAATATACAAATATTAAAATTTATTTCTGATCTAATCTTCTTCATCAATAAGTTCACATTTATAAAATATTCTACTTACAGTCCGGCATGCGAAACAAAAATGTTTTAAGTAAAAAATTAAACTTTTTTAGCACTTATTTTTCGTTAAATTAATATTTTTAGGCCATTAATATTAGTAATTTAAATAATTCATAAATCAATGAAATAAATATTAATATTGAAAATAATGAGCATTTAATGAATACAATAATTTTATATACTTTAATAATAATTGTACTCAATATTTCTAAAAAAAATAACTCAACACTTCTAAAATAGGATTTTTAAATGATTAAATATGAATTAAACAAGTGAAATGCATAAACATATATCTTTGCATTGATCATATCAGTTTTGATGTTTTAAATAATAATTAGATCAGACATATTTTAAACAATAAATTGAAATTTTTTTTACATTTTTAGAGATTTCTAAAAAAAATTTTATATCAATTATAAAAATTATATGAATTCATCAATAAATAATAGTAGTATGCAATTTATGTTTATAATTAAATATTAAATTGCATAATTATGTGTAGCAAAGACGAAACTTACAATTTAAATGTTTTACTAAATAAATTTCTACAGTCATTAAGCAAACATATAATATTTAATGCCATAATTATATAATATTAATTAATATATATATCCAGATTTCAATAGTGTATATAACAATATCTTGATAAAATTTGTAATATTTTATAATCTATAACTATATTTTAATAAGACTTTTAAGAAAATATATATATTCTTCATTGATTAAACATAAAGGAATCGTGTAAGAAAATTTTTTTTATCCATTAGAAAAATTATATAATTTAATCAATAAATAATAGCAGTATGCAATTTATGTTTATAATTAAACATTAAATAGTATAAATATGTGGAATAAAAAAATCTTGCAATTTAATTGTTTTGCTAAAGGAATTTATACAGTCATTAAGTAAGTAAACATATAATATTTAATGGCACAGTTATATAATATTAATTAATACATATCTATATTTCAGCAATGTATATAACAATATCTTGATAAATTTTTTAATCAATAAATCTATTTTAATAATAAAACTTATAAGAAAATATACATAATTTTACTTCATTGATTTAACATAGAGAGATAACGTTTTAAACAAATATTCAAAACTGATAATACTATGTGATAAATTTTATAAAGTTATTAATCAGCAAGGATTTTATAAATATTTGTCAAATATTTACATTTCGGTAAAAAAATAAATAAACACTTTAATACACATGATTGAAAAATAGTGTAAAAACATAACAAGATAAACAATTATTATATAAAAGACGTACAATTTTAATAAATTAACAATACATTTTTAAAACTAATGCATAAAAAACTAACATATAGTTGTTATAGCATAAACATATATGTTATAAATATATTCAAGGAAATAAAAGTTTTAAAATAAAAATCAAAACATTCAGATTTAATTAAATAGTTTAAAAGATTTTAATTAAAATAAAAAACAACTGAAATAAATAGTTTCTAAAAATTTAGCAATATAGATTAGTCCTCATTTAAAATTTATAATAAATAAAATATCACATATACTGAAACAACATTAAATAAAACTAATATATATTTTTATATAACATAAACAGATATGTTATAAATATGTACAAGGAAGTAATTTTAAAAAAAAACGAACAATTGAATTTAATTAAACATTTTTAAAAAGTTTTGCTTAAATAAGAAAACAATTGATATAAATAATTTCTGAAAATATATCTCAATAACAATATAAATTAGTCTTCACTTAAATTTCATAATAAATAAAATATCACATACACTGAAACATTATATTATTCATTAAGATTTAAATTTATCTCTAATTAGTCTTTCTAATCTTATCACAGGAGATTCGAACAGCAAAGATGTTACCAGGGCAACCACATAGGACATAAAAAGTAAGCCAAGAAAATATAGGATCTGTAAAGAAGAATACCGCATGAAAATTTAATAAATAATTAATCAGAAATAATTTACAATTATTGAATAATACCTTCTATTTATATCAATTCAATAAAAAGTCTATGAGACATTGTTATATCTTAGAAAATGTCAATTTTGTAAATTATTAAAAGTGCATAGTTTTTTTAAATATTTAATTTTATATAATATTAATTTTGTAAATTATTAATAGAGTATAATTTTTTTCTAAAATATTTAATTTTATAGCCTGAATCGTGGCTGAATGGCAACGCACCCCTCTGGCGAAGATTCCATCCATTGGCGGTTTTGTTGTAAACACTGTTTCGAAAACGAGGAGACACGATGACATTTGTGATGTTCAGCATCTTACCTCGTTAGTCGGACTACGTGGTGGAAGTTTTCTGTTTTTTCTCCCATACGATATGCAAATTAAGGGTAGATCCCGCTAAAAAATGCTTCAAGAAGGCATTTCCCACCTTCTTCAGCGACACAGAGCAGAAGTCAGACTTCTACCTACGGGTGCTCCATCAGAACAGAAGCTTCCCCCTCTTCTCTCCTTCCATGAGATATACGACAACAACAACAACATTTTATTTTATGATTATAATATACAAAACTTCGCATATATATATATTTCCCCCTTGATTAACATTAAAAACTAGCTTATCTTTATTAAAATTTTAACTAAAAATATTTACAAACGTATAATTTATTTTCATCCCTAGTATATTAAAAAAAAAAAAAACTAAATCACAATAAATATTTCTAATTGAAAATTTAAAGAAAAAATAGAGAAAAAGAAAAATTAATTGTAAATCTCATTAAAAATATCCATAAAAAACATAAAATAATGATTAAAAGGCAATGTTTTAAGTAAATAAAAATTGCTAAAATAACATGCTATACAAACCATAGTTATGTGTGAAAATTCAAGCAATCTTCTCATAGAAAAACTCATATTCTAAAACCAATGGATGAACAAGATAGGCACAATACGTCAGACGGCTCAAGGAATCCAAACCTCCCATGAAAGAATACTGTTAACAACACCTGGAAAATAGATGTTTAAAATAATCATAAATCATTAAGAAAATATAGTATTAACAGCACATGAGAAAGAAAAGCATCAATTTTTCGTATTCGTAGAAAAGAATGCCAGTGGCCAAACAGTAATATCTTTATTTTGTAAAACCTTAGCTTTTAAGAATTTTAAACTTGCCTGTTCTCTGTCATAACAATTATGAAACTCAAAATAGTAAAAAATCTTGAATAATTATTTACAAAAATTTATATTTCCATATACAATTTCAAATTTGCTTATATTTACACTCAAGAAATGTATTGATAAAAATTCAAAATAGTATAAAAGTTTTTATTTCAATTCCAAAATAGTCCATGTTTTAACTACCTTACTTTTAGGTTTTTTTAATTTTGTAACCATGCTTCCTCTTACACACTGGAAGAGAAGCTCCCTGTGGTGTTCAGGAGAAATGGTCTGTAGGTCTCAAGACTTTCACTGTAGAGGAAGTACAGCGTAACCGGCGCTGCCGCTGAGAAACGTTTAGTACAGCGTAATCAAGCATTTCTATCGAGAAACGTTTAGTTTACAGTCTCTCATCCGAGGAGGAAATAAATTTAGCACAATCCTATGTATTTGTTAGCCTACACACTCTCATCCGAGAGGAAATATATTTTGTACCTGAGTATCTTTAGTTTCGGCTTGGAAAGTGGAATCCTTCCCCGAATCTAGAATTATCTGTTTTTAAATGCGTTGAATATTGCATGTCTCTAATTGTACGTGTGTGATGCCTGTGCGTGTGTAAATTAAGCTGTGAATTCTCACTCCGGTGTCTCAAGTCTCAACACAACCACACCCCAGTTACAATCCAGCTGCACAACCGACAACACAACAATCTGGCCCCCAGCGTGGCAACGGCAGTACTAGTACATTACAATCTGGTGCCCAACGTGGGACCCCCTAGAAACGACAACACTATAATTAATCTCATATATATATATACATTCCCTGTTTATAAATGGATATTTATTTAAAAATAAATTCCTTTTTAAATTAAAAATGAATTGCAAGATAACCAAATAAATGACAAATTAAAAATTTTTCATGGAATACGTTAATATTACATTCATTTTTGCTTTATACAGTAGAAACTGCATATAAATAAAATAAATAAATTTATAAAAGCCAACTTTTTGTCGATAATATTCTAGTTTTTCTAAGGTACATAACATTTTCCTTTTTCATAATATAAGAATCCTTGTTCTGACAATATATTAAGATTCCAAGTAAAATTTCTAAAAAATATATTTAAAGTAAAAACGGTGATGCATAATCTAACAATTTTAAAAATTAAAATTTATGAAACTTATACAGAAAAAAATGTCAATAAAAATTAACATACTTTAAACAACACATATAATGGTTCAGATATTATCAATTTCTTTAAAATTATTATTTGTAGTATTTAATTATTATATAACGCATGGCAATTTACATAGTTCTTCTCCATCAGCTTTATAAGTACATAAAGAAAAATAAAGTAGTATCTATTTATGATTCCTTTATAACTTACAATTGCAACTTTCAAGGGCGGAAAAAATTCTCATAATCATAAGAATTCAGTTTAAATAAATAAAATGAAGTTTTTTAAATTGTTTAAATTATTTAACATTATAAAAAAATTGAGGAATTAATTATATGTACACCTTACTTTCTTTGAAACACATTTGGCTTGAAATTTAAAATATTATGTATAAAAAGAAAATTAAATAAGCATGTGTAATAAACATATAAAACACTTGTAAACGTGTGTAACTCATGTAAACGTGCAAACATAATTAAATATTATGTGAAAGAAATTTAAATAAACCAATCAGAATAGTTCGTGAAAAAAAATTTAAATAACCCAATAAGAATAGCATGTGAAAGAAATTTAAAAAAAAAAAATTACCAAGAACAAGTGTACAAAGAAATTCACCAAGGGAACGAAAATACTCTTGAATAAAATATCCAAAATTTTATGCGTAATAAAGGTTTTTAATAAAGAGAAATTCAGTTTTAAAAAATACGGCAATGTTTTTACAGTTACTCAAACTTTACAATACCATAAAGAATGTAAGATAAATAAAAATTAATTAAATCTAAACCTTACCTCCTTGGCCAGTGACGCATACAAAAATAACCCATGCTAACCCAAAAGCGTAGCAAATGCGATTTAAACTGTTGTAAAAGCAAGCTCCGACGAGTTAGCTCATGATTATATAAACCAAAGACACAGGCAAGTGAAACACTAGAGGCAACTATCCATCCAACTGATAATATTATCTGAAAGAAAAAGAAAAATATAAAATTGAATTAATACAATATGATTAAATCGTTAGCATCATTGAGCAATGTACACTACTGGCCGTTAAAATTGCTACACCAAGAAGGCGACATGCTACAGACGTGAAATTTAAACGACAGGGAGAAGGTGCTGTGATATGCGAATGATTAGCTTTTTTAGCTCATTCAGGCAAAGCAGGTGCCGGTAGCGTCACTTACAATGTGTTTAAATGAGTAAATTGTTCTGCCGGTTTCTCATACACAAATTGCATTTGAACGTTGTTGGCTGGTGAAAAGTTGTGTTGTCTCGTGTAAAAAGCAGAAATGCGTACCAGCACGTTTCTGACTTTGATAAAGGTCGAATTGTAGTGTACCGGGATTGCGGTTTATCGTATCGCAGTATTGCTATTCGCGTTGGTCGATATCCAATGACTATTAGCAGAATATGGAATCGATGGGTTACGGAACGTCTTGCTGGATCTCAATGGCCCCCTATCACTAGCAGTCGAGAAGCCAGGTATGTTACCCGCATGGACTTAATGGAATGTGCAGCCATGTCACTAGCCATGAATCAGGAATTGGGGTCGTTTGTAAGACAACAAATGTCTGCACGAACAGTTCGAAGACGTTTGCAGCAGCATGGACTCTCAGCTCGGAGACCATAACTGCGGCTGGTATGAAAAGCTCGGCTGTTGCCCTGGCCTGCAGTTCACCCGATCTCTCGCCAATAAAAAACGTTTGGTCCATGGTTGCAGAGCGACTGGCTCGTCACCATACGCCAGTCACTACGATTGATGAGCTGTGGCATCGTGTTGAAGCTGCATGGGCATCTGTACCTGTACATGCCATCCAATCTCTGTTTAACTCAATGCCCAGGCGTATAAGTGCTGTTATTACTGCCAGAAGTGGTTGTTCTGGGTACTGATTTCTCAGGATCTATGCACCCAAATTTCTTGAAAATTTAATCATTTATTATTTCAGTGTAATATATTTGTGCAATAAATATCATTTTGTTGTTTGCATTTCTTTCTGGTGTAGCAATTTTTACGATCAGCGGTATATTGTTTAATATATCATATAAAAAAATTTATAAATTATTAAAAAGTAAATTTTTAAAATTAAAAAAAATATTGAAAACTTTCGAGATTGAAATTTACTCGGGTCATTTGCATGAATAGTAAAATTTGACTTAAAGTAAAAGAAAATTTTGCTATGAATGATCCATGGTGATTAAAAATATTTTAAAGTTGTTTAATTCTAAAAAAAAAATTTTTGAAAAATGCATTGCAATAAAAGAAAAATTATCATTACTATAAATGTCTTATACTTTTTATGTAATTTGATAAAATAACAAAGTAAACTATTATTTAATTATGGAAAAAAAAAATGTCTCAGTTTACACTTTCATAAATTCTATTATGAAAAAAGAAAAGAAACACACATAAAATTTATAAAAAGTAGACCTATGTATTAACTATGAGAATATTAAACTCAGAATTTCACTTGCCATAAAATGAAATTTCAATATTCAATTTCAGTTTTAACACTTTACAATTGAAATAAAGGTGAAAAATAGCTTAAATTTACCTCAGTGACAGAAATAAACCCATGTACAAGTTATGAGAATATGAATTTCACTTCCATAAATATGAAATTTCAATATTCAGTTTTGGTTTTAACACTATACTATTGAAATAAAAGTGAAAAAAATAGAAGTTACCTCAATGAGGGAAATAGAACTATGTATAAACTATAAGAAAATGGAACTCAGAATTTCACTTGTTATAAATACGAAATTTCAATATTCAGTTTTACTTTTCAACACTTTACAATTGTAATAAAGATGAAAAAAATAGTTTAATTTACCTTAATGAGAGAAAAAAATTACACAAAATATAAATCTCAATGACGACCTTTTATAAATTCTTGAAAAAAAAAAAATTTACATCATTTTTTTACACACACAGATCACATGAATAATGAATTTAAATTAAATTGTTAAATCAAAAAAATGAAAAAAAAAAAAAAAAATATTCGCAAAATAAATTCTAAAAAACATACCAGATTAAGTTTAGGTGAGTTGTTTTGCTTTCTTTTTGTACAGATAATATGCCAGCAAAATTCCTACTAAATATGGACTTAACCTTGTATAAGGCTTGGTATAAATTATATCCATGTAATCTTGCCATCTGAAATAAGAGCAACAAAACTAGTGTTAAGTGAAATACAAAATATTTTAGATTTCAGAACTTTAACTACTAATTTACATTAATAGCTAATTTAAAAAAATAGTGTTCGTTATACTTTTAAAAAATTAACAGTAGAAAAGTTATATTCCAAATTTTTTTTTTTTTTAATCTTATGCTCTCTCTGACCTCTTGGACATTAGTCGACGAGCAACCCAATTCAGTAAAGAAAGACAAAAACAATAACTAAAGGCATTGGCAGTAAAACAAAATATTAAACAGTTAAAAAAAAGGTTGAGTATGCTGAAGGGCTGCCCACTTATGTTGTAGAATTTTTCCCAAGGGAAGAATTGTAGCATTTCGTTTCCAGGAGAGAAGAATGCAAATTCTCTACCAAATACAAAATAACAAACTATCACTCAAATTTTACAACAGACAGGCAGTGTTGTGGGTATTTATATTGCATGCAATTAGTGTTTTGTACTAATGAGAACAACCTGTCACTCAAATCTGAAAGTAGATATTCAGTGTCGTGGATAATGAGACCTCATGAAATTAGCGATTGTCTGTGCGACCTTCATAGGTCGAAACAATTAGAGATGGAATATGGACTACGCCATGAGTTGTTGCATCGTGATTAGTGGTAGACCATGGGCTGAGAAAATATCTTTTCCAATGAGAAGTCAGGGAGGCTGCCCCTTCCCCCTTGATGGATTTTCTTAAAGGATTGTTTTTAGGGGAAGTAAGGGGAGAGTTCTGCGACGAGTCGCAACGAATGTTGTTTTTTCTTTTTCCTGTAAAATGACTGAACAGGCTGGAGAGATTTTCCGCCTGTTTTCAAAAGGAGCCCCTTGTGGTTTCGTGAGACAGCAGACAATCGACCCTGTCGATTTACAGCTTACCCATAAAATTATAGGTAGAAATTAAAATATAAAATGTTTTTTGTCAAGGTAGAATAATTTTTAAAAGAAATCTCTAGATTTCCCGAAAATCAACAAGTTTTGAAAGAAAATGTTTAGTTTACGATAATAAATATCAATTTAATGTAAGCACAAAACGTCTAACAACAATTTAAAAAAATAAAAAAAATCTAAAATTCTAAACGATTTTATAAGGGAAAAAAAACATGAAAGTAATTTTTAAAAAATTACAGAGTTCAGTGGAAATATCCAAATTTATCTATATATATAACTTTGTTAAACATTGACTATATATTTTTTCTTACGTAAGTTCTCATTGAAATACTGGATAAAATAGATTTCTTAGAGTTAGTACTCTTATTCTGCAAATTTAGTTCTCAGTCTGAATCCAATTTTAGAGTATAATGTTACTAAATCCTTACCCTTCAGAAATTTTGTGTTTTAAAGTCAATTTCCTTATTAACTTAATAAAAGTTTCCAAATTTCTTACTTCAAAGCTTCCTTACAACACAAAAACAAATCAAATCATGCGCTGGAAAGATCAGATTTTAATACTAGAATATAGAGCCATCATTGAAAATCTCACGTACCTCCCATATGAATCTTTATATATATAATTCTTCTGTACATGTGTTTGCCATTGAATTCTAAGCGGCAAGACCGATTTTGATGAAATTTTTTTGTGTGTGTTTGAGTGAGTCCCTGGATGGTTTAGATTCCCAATTGGAACCGTTAGGTGGAGCTGTAATCGATATAATTCTTCTTTCATGTGTTCGGCCATTGAACTCCTCTAAACGGCTTGAATGATTTTGATGAAATTTTGTGTGTGTTTTAGTGGATCCCTAGATGGTTTAGATTCAAAATTGGACCCACTAGGTGACGCTGCAATCGATATAATTCTTCTGTACTTGTGTTTGTCACTGAACTCCTCCTAAACGGCTGGACCGATTTTGATGAAAGTTTTTGCGTGTGTTTGAGTGGGTCCCTGGAGGAAAATCGATATAATTCTTCTTTCGTGTGTTTGTCACCGAAAATATGGAGAATGTTTTTATGGTATCCCCTTTATATAAGTCGCTACCAGATGGTGCTGTAGTATATCAACTTCTATACCGTTCAACCAATCGCTAAGAAAATTGGTAATAATATGTATTCGAGTATGGAAAATATGTTTGTGCTATCCACTTTATTGTTTGCCACCAGATGGTGCTGCAGCATTTCATCTTATATAGTGTTCAAACGATATCCATGATAACAAATATGCACATATATATTGGAACATGGAGAATATATTCGCGATATGTAATTTTCTACAACGCATTTTTTTTTTGCGGCACCACAACGTAAGCCGGGTTCTGCTAGTACACCTATAAATATTAAATATATATATATTTCCATTTATGAAGTTTCATACGCTTTTACGACTGCTGGAATATTGGCTCCTTTGACGAAGATGCTTTCAAGCGTAGCATCCATGTTGTATTCATAAGTGATTGCAAAATTTGCTGTGAAAGAAATGGCGAAGAAAAAGTCCCATTAGTGAAAAAACCAGCTTTTGGCCACCTATAAAAATAAGAAAATGATCAACTCTAATTTTACGGACTTTACAGAAAACGGTAAAAAAAAAATTAATTTGTTTACAAATAATAAAATAATACCTCCATAATGAAATTAAGAATAAAGGGCTGATGACATAAAATTGCATGTCATTTGCCAAATACCAGGCCCAACCCATACACTAGAAAATATAATAAGATTCGTTAGTATGAAAGACTTTTAATTTTATTTATATGTTTTTAAATATAGTGTAATCACCATTATCTAAAATGCTAAAACTTATAAAATCTCTAACATTGTTAATGGGATTGTCTAGAATGCACGGTAGCTCTATCCGCCATGTTGTCGGCGGTTGCTAAGGAAACAGGTTACCATAATGAGAATTCATAGAAGTTTGCCACATTTGTGGACTTAGCTTAATATTTCATTATCTCTCTTTTATTTTTTTGAGAGGTTTTTACTTCTTCAATGTCGAAAGAACCCTATGGTGGGCCAAGGCCGTCTGCCAAATGGCAGAATCCAAAAGTGATGAGGTGTTTTCCAATGACAATGTTGTCATTTTAGACGGAGTGCCAAAATTTCGAGATTTTAACTAAACCAAGTATTTATTAAGTCTTTAAAAATACGCAACAGTGCTCTAACGTCCAAGCAATCTCCTAAAAATTATTTCCAAGTTTTTGGATTGGTATGAATGGAATAGTGGCCACAAATTATTATTTAACGTGATCAAGTTGGTGCTACTATAAAACCCATGGTCATTGTCACTACTTTTTTAAATATTTCCTATAGTTAAGGATAAAAAACTTTAATGCTTTAAGCAAAATATGTTTAATTTACATATTTTGAAATTAGTCCAAAATATTTGAATAAGTATTCACGGAATCCTCATACTTTTAGCCAAAACTGCATATCACAAATCCCCTCTAAATTAAAAAAAAATTTTTTATCCATCCATCCCACTTGAATCCTATCCCACTTGGTAGATAATAGCATCTAAATCATGTCCATGAAACCCGTGGGTTCTCATGGAAGAAGGAAGGGGGGGACTTTTTTTGCTATAGAGCACACGTAGGTAGAAGTCAGACTTGGTTTTGTGTCGCTGAAGAAGGAGGGCAGTGCCCCTTCCGTAAGGACTTTTAAGGGCATTTGCGTATCGTATGGGAGAAAACACGGATAACTCCCACCAGGTAGTCCGATTATCGACGCAAGATGCTGAACATCACAAACGCCATCGTGTCTAATCTTTTTGAAGCAGTGTTTATAGCAAAGCTGTCACCGGACTGAGCCTCAGCCATCATGCTCACCAAAGGCACTTGTTACTATTGAGCCACGAGTCGGGCAAAAAAAAAAAAAAAAGTTGAATTTGACATTATATAATAGCTGCTTAATAATAAAGGCCTCATGGTTGAGTGAATGGCGCTTGGTGCCACAGGTTTCAGATTTGAGTCCCGAAGATCGTATGGTTGTTTACAGTGATTCGGAATCAACTTTAAACCTTAGGTCTCATACGACTGCAAAGCGTTGGGCGTAGGGCGGACAATTCTAGCCCATAAAAAGAGAGCATCTCCCGTCACGGAAACCTGCTAGTAGGCAGACGGCCATTGCTCACCATGGGCTTTTGCGGCAATGAAGAAAAAGGAACTTAATAATTTATAACTCAAACACTCACACAAAAACGACTACAGAGAATTGTTGCAAAAGAATTCAGGGTAAAATTAAAAACTGGGAACTCCTAACCAATCAATAGATTGACTATAATTTAAGTTTTTGCTCATCAAAAGATTCCCATTCCCATTAAAATGGAGGTCGATATATTTACAGGGTTCTTTATGACTCGAAAAAGGGATAATTTAATATTATATTATTAGATTCCAACATATTACCTCGATAAAAATTAAAACAAGGATCATTAAATATTAGATTATTAAACTCTAATAATGCTATATATTAATAAAAATTGAAATTGTATTGTTAAAGTAAAATATATATAACTCAAGTATATTTACCTGCTTTTCACTAGTTTGAAAATTGTTAATATAAAGCAAGTTCCACCACCAGCTAACTTTACAATTGGCATCAACATCATAATCGGGCCATAGAGGACCATTGTTTGTGTATGTGTTTAGAGTAGTGAAAAATGCCACAACAATCATGTAAACAGGAGTGAGTCTGTATAATTTGAACAAAAGTAAGTTTAGTATCTACCATTCTAAAAGGTAAAATACATAACAATTTTTAGGAAATAAAAAGGATTAATTACTTAAATTTCACACCTCAAAATATCAGTGTTTGTGGAAAAATATTTAGTTCTTATTGTAATTACTTTAACGGAGAAATTCATGTCATTCGCAGAGATGGCAACCATTACAAGAATATATTAAGTAATACTTTTTTTTTTTTTTTTTAACATGGCCGAATGGTTGGCGCTCGGGCTTTCGGTGGCACAGGTTTCGAGTTCGAGACCGGCGGTTTCATGGATTTTTGTAGTGGTTTGAAATTCACTTTCAACCGTAGGTCCCGGTCTAATATGAGCGTTGTGGGGGTCACGTCCGTACCATATCTTCAACCTACACGTGCCCCCTGGATAGTAACAGCAGTGCAGCCTTTGCTTATGGCATAAAGATTAACTGTCTCTGTATTGCCACATGTATTAGAACAACATATTAAATTTATTAAAAAGATATTGGATATTCAATAATCTTATATTCCACAATTTTTGTGTTTTTAAAATTACTACATTCATTAATGAACGGATAAAATATTTTGTTGAAATGAGAATATTGATTGTTTTATTTTGATTAAAATTTAGATTAGATTCGATTATTTCAAATTCATTTGCTCTATAAAGAATATAAAGAATTGAAATGGATCAGGAAACCAAACGAGCAGCTTAATTAAGAAGAAATTCATTTCCAAAACAACTAAGATATTAAAAAAAAAAGTGTAGCCTTTAAAAAAAAATACGTATTGGTTTTTAGCTTATTTAATGATTTGATTAGCTTATATAATGATTTTTTTAGAATTTAATGATTTGATTTGTTTTTTAGCTTATTCGATTTAATGATGAAATATTGGTAGTTTCTTGAAAAGAAGAAAAATAGTAGTATGTAATATATTATTAGTATGTATAATATATATATTATATTATATATATGATATATATATATACTACAGTATATATATATTATGTGCATTTAAATTAGTAACTATCTTAGATTACCTTAAAACAATATGTTTTTAATAAAATGAATTATAAAATGAATATATTATTGTACTAGTAGTAATTAAAATACAGCCTTATTAGATTTTAAGTTTGTTTAGCTCTATTTTAAGTATTTATTATTATTTTAACTACATAAAACAGGATTTATTTTTGAGATTTTAAGAAACATTTTTATCACACAGAATTTAAACGAATGATAAATTGCAAATGAATAAAAATTTTGTTTGAAACTACAAAAATATTTATAATCATAAATAAAAAATTCAATGAAAATGAAAAGAAAATTAAAAAAAACTGTTTTATTGCAGATGAATTATTTTGTGTTTAAAAGAAATAATAAAATTAATAATACCTTATGTATCGATGGATATAAAAATAAAGCCACGGTATCTTGCCACTGTTTTTAAAACACTGTTGAAAATATAAATATACCACTAAAAACCCACTGAAAAGAAATGAGAAAATTAAACACCAAATAAAAAATTCATTTTTTGTTTGCAATTTGGAAAAAAAAACATAATCAATATAAATAAAAAACAAAATTAAATAATCATTAAAGTGGACCGTATTTTTTTTTTTTATTTATTATTTTATTTTATTTATTTGTTTATTTTTTTTTTTTTTTATGTATTTTTTATTTTTTTTTATTTTTAATTTTTTATTTTTTATCATTATTTTTAATTTGTTTGTTATTTTTGTAATGATTTTTTTAAAAGAAATTTTTATTTTATTATTTATTTATTTATTTAAAATTTTATTATTTTTTATTTATTTTGTATTCTTTTTCTGCTAGCACTGAAAAATCGTAGAATAGTTTCACAAACATACATACAAAATTTCAGATTAATCAATAAATATTTTTCGATTCCATTTTGAGTTCTAAATATGTGAAATTACCTGAAAATTATGTAAACTTACAATTTTTTATGATTTCAGATTTTCAACCAACAAGAGGGGGAAAAAGTTGGAAAAGTATTTCAAAAAACATTAATGTAAAATTTTAGAATAATCAATGCATAACTTCAGATTACTTTCATAATCTAAATATGCAAAGTTAACCCAAAATGATGTAAATTTTCATTTTTAAAAAGGTTTTTCCACTTGCTAAGTTGGAAAAACATATAAATATGTAAGAAACCTTAGTGCAAAATTTTAGAATAAATACTTTCTAATTCGGCTTTTAAGCTTAGTCATTAAATAGATGGCACTTAAAAGTGTAGTATAATTGGTTTGGACAGAAATAAGAAGATAAATAATTAGTTTTTCTTAACGATAGATAGGTAAAAATATGAAACACAGTTAACAACAAATTCATTCTTCTACACTGTTACTGATGTCTCTCATATCAATTAATATCGCATTTCTTATATTATGCAAATCTGATCTGTTTGATTTTCAAATCTAGTGAACTAATCTGATTGATTAGTACACTAGAATTGGCTTTAATTATTTATAATACCTTACAATATAAGTAATTGCTGCGATACGTAATTGTCGTTTATGTGATACGCTATTTTTTTTTTGTATAATATGCAATTATTGTTTGTACGATATGTAATTGTTGCATGTGTGAACGCAACAAATAATTTTGAAAATTGGTGCAATAACACCTACATTCATTTAAATGAATTTACAAAAACATCTGTTTCTGAACTTACCAGAAAGTGCTAACATATCTCTCGAATACAAACAAGACCTCTTACACAAATAACCATGTTAATGCTTCAGGGCTCCAAATTTGATTTAAAATTGTTTATGAATAACAGTTGAAACAACAGGAACAGTTGAAACAATATTTACAAAATTAAAAAAATATTAAATGACAATCTGGGGTGTACACCTTTCTTGAAAGGGAAGGGCACCAGGCCAAACATCTTTTAGACACCTTTTAAACAATATAAATTATATTTTTTTAACCCCCACTGATGTATATACTAGATTTATAACACCCAAATGTTCCTCGGCTAGCTCAAATTTCTTTCTATCGAGAGAAGATTAAAATTTCAATTATTTCAACAGGAATGCTATAAGTGCTACATTAAAGGTTCCTTCATATGCTCATAGGAAGCATTATTGCAGATGCGCAGGCGCAATTTTCTATGAGCATGCGGGCTAGGGAGAAAAAAATACCGGACGATAAAAAAACGTTATGCAAAAACTCTCTAATATCATTAATATAGTTTTAGTAAACCATTTTATTTCACTGTCATGATCTCTGTCACACTCATTCAAAAGATATAAGCGGCGTCCACACTGGAGTAAAGTCTCCTTCCCACCTAGGCGACAGGCGACGACGTGACATGCGGCAAGCAAGAAAATTTGTTTGACCCCTTCACAGCGAAACGTCAGAAATAGCATTACGCCTAGTGAAATTCCGCTTCGATTTGAAAGTTTGTCGACTCGAAGCGGTGCATTTCAAACCGGTTTCCGGCGAACGCAGAGAGGCTAGTGATTGGTCAAATCTTGTTGCTTAAACGCTTCTCGCCTCGTTGAGAACGAGCCTTAAGACGCAATTCTTGTAAGAAGAAGACTGAAGTTCAAGTACATAATAATGTTTATTTTATAAAACGCAAAGCAGTGACTACAAAGACATGGCTAAAATACAAATCCTAAACAGAAACTAACAAACTTTCTATATAGTTATTAAAAGAAAACAATGGATCATCTCACAGTTGTCACATATACTCTTTGTAGAGATGTGTAATAAATGTGACGCTTTGTGGAGATTGTGTAATAAATGTGACTCTTTGTAGAGATTGTGTAATAAATGTGACTCTTTGTAGAGATTGTGTAATAAATGTGACTCTTGTAGAGATTGTGTAATAAATGTGACCCTTTGTAGGATTGTGTAATAAATGTGACTCTTTGTAGAGATTGTGTGTAATAAATGTGACTCTTTTGTAGAGATTGTGTAATAAATGTGACTCTTTGTAGAGATGTGTAATAAATGTGACTCTTTGTGGAGATTGTGTAATAAATGTGACTCTTTGTAGAGATTGTGTAATAAATGTGACTCTTTGTAGAGATTGTGTAATAAATGTGACTCTTTGTAGAGATTGTGTAATAAATGTGACTCTCTTTGTAGACATGTGTAATAAATGTGACGCTTTGTAGAGATTGTGTAATAAATGTGACTCTTTTTGTAGAGATTGTGTAATACATGTGACTCTTTGTAGAGATGTGTGTAATAAATGTGACTCTTTGTGGAGATTGTGTAATAAATGTGACTCTTTGTAGAGATTGTGTAATAAATGTGACTCTTTGTAGAGATTGTGTAATAAATGTGACTCTTTGTAGAGATTGTGTAATAAATGTGACTCTTTGTAGAGATTGTGTAATAAATGTGACTCTTTGTAGAGATTGTGTAATAAATGTGACTCTTTGTAGAGATTGTGTAATAAATGTGACTCTTTGTAGAGATTGTGTAATAAACGTGACTCTTTGTAGAGATTGTGTAATAAACGTGACTCTTTGTAGAAGTTGTGTAATAAATGTGACTCTTTGTAGGGATTGTGTAATAAATGTGACTCTTTGTAGAGATTGTGTAATAAATGTGACTCTTTGTTTGTGTAATAAATGTGACTTTTGGAGATTGTGTAAGATTGTGTAATAAATGTGACTCTTTGTAGAGATTGTGTAATAAATGTGACGCTTTGTTGTGTAATAAATGTGACTTTTGTAGAGATTGTGTAATAAATGTGACTCTTTGTAGAGATGTGTAATAAATGTGACGCTTTGTAGAGATTGTGTAATAAATGTGAATCTTTGTAGAGATTGTGTAATAAATGTGACTCTTTGTAGAGATTGTGTTATAAATGTGAATCTTTGTAGAGATTGTGTTATAAATGTGACTCTTTGTAGAGATTGTGTAATAAATGTGACCCTTTGTAGAGATTGTGTAATAAATGTGACTCTTTGTAGAGATGTGTGTAATAAATGTGAATCTTTGTAGAGATTGTGTAATAAATGTGACTCTTTGTAGAGATTGTGTAATAAATGTGACCTTTGTAGAGATTGTGTAATAAATGTGACTCTTTGTAGAGATTGTGTAATAAATGTGACCCTTTGTAGAGATTGTGTAATAAATGTGACTCTTTGTAGAGATTGTGAATCTTTGTAGAGATTGTGTAATAAATGTGACTGTAGAGATTGTAATAAACGTGACTCTTTGTAGAGATTGTGTAATAAATGTGAATCTTTGTAGAGATTGTGTAATAATGTGACCCTTTGTGGAGATGTGTAATAAATGTGACGCTTTGTAGAGATTGTGTAATAAATGTGAATCTTTGTAGAGATTGTGTAATAAATTTGACTCTTTGTAGAGATTGTGTAATAAATGTGACGCTTTGTAGAGATGTGTAATAAATGTGACTCTTTGTAGAGATTGTGTAATAAATGTGACCACTTTGAGATTGTGTAATAAATGTGACTCTTTGTAGAGATTGTGTAATAAATGTGACTCTTGTAAAGATTGTGTAATAAATGTGACTGTAGAGATTGTGTAATAAATGTGACTCTTTTGTAGAGATTGTGTAATAAATGTGACTCTTTGTAGAGATGTGTAATAAATGTGACCCTTTGTAGAGATTGTGTAATAAATGTGAATCTTTGTAGAGATTGTGTAATAAATGTGAATCTTTGTAGAGATTGTAATAAATGTGACTCTTTGTCAGGAGGGTGTGTGTTATAAATGTGACTCTTTGTAGAGAGTGTGTAATAAATGTGACACTTTGTAGAGATGTGTAATAAATGTGACACTTTGTAGAGATTGTGTAATAAATGTGATAACTTTGTAGAGATTGTGTAATAAATGTGACTCTTTTTGGAGATTGTGTAATAAATGTGACTCTTTTGTAGATTGTGTAATAAATGTGACTCTTTGTGGAGATTGTGTAATAAATGTGACTCTTTGTAGAGATTGTGTTATAAATGTGACTCTTGTAGATATGTGTAATAAATGTGACTCTTTGTAGGGTATTATTATAAATGTGACGCTTTGTAGAGATTGTGTAATAAATGTGACCCTTTGTAGAATTGTGTAATAAATGTGACTCTTTGTAAAGATTGTGTAATAAATGTGACTCTTTTTAGAGATTGTGTAATAAATGTGACACTTTGTAAGAGATTGTGTAATAAATGTGACTCTTTGTGTAATAAATGTGACTCTTTTGTGAGAATTGTGTAACAAATGTGACCCTTTGTAGAGATGTGTAATAAATGTGACGCTTTTGTAGAGATTATTAATAAATGTGAATCTTTGTAGAGATTGCGTAA